>CAUYRT010003693.1:0-35460 GCA_963574885.1 Lepilemur ruficaudatus | reverse complement strand
CTATATATTTTTAGTTGGCCAGTTAATTTCTTTCTATTTTTAGTAGAGACGGGGTCTCGCTCTTGCTCAGGCTGGTTTCGAACTCCTGACCTTGAGCGATCCGCCCGCCTCGGCCTCCCAGAGTGCTAGGATTACAGGCGTAAGCCACCGCGCCCGGCCGCCATGGTTCTTAAGTTTCAAATGTTCTTTTTCTTCCCATTTATGCTTTGTAAATGTTTTCAAAACTTGCAAGCCTGAGAAGAAAGGGCCATCAGATATATCCTTTAGATGATCAGGAGCATAATACAGCCTGTTTGGACCATCAGCCAGTAGGGGTGATACTGAATAGGTCTAGAAAGACTATAACTCGGCTAATCCATCTTCCTCCAGCTTCTCTTGACATCTTTGCCCCAGTCTCTGGGGTAAAAACAAAAGAACTAATAGCCTTTCATCTACTCTACCATCGTTCTATGTTTCTGATTTGCTTGTTGTTATCTACTTTGGAAAGAAAACCAGATAATAAGATTCTTCATATTCCATCTTAAATAATCAGATTCATAATGGAAGTTTTATGGTATTTCTAAAACTCACAATTTGTGAGCCAAATTCATGAGCTTTGCATCAATATCTTTCTTGGCAATTCAGAGATATTGTTTCCTGTTAGTTTAAAATGTTCAAGAATTTTGGTATTGTTAAACTAATGAAGTTTGGAACAGGAAGTTGTTACTCTATGTGCTGTTTCTTGGTAGACTGGTCAATTTCATAGACATAGTTTCTGTGAATGACTTCCTAATTGAAAGCTATAACCTCCAAATAAATAGGTTATTTCTTTTTAAATTGTTTATTGACAATATACTTAGAGATACTAAGTTGAAAAATATGCTTCATCCGGTTTTTGAATGGGAAGAAAAGAGTACATTAAAAATGATATATCCATAAAATCTAAGTTAGAATAGAGGATGAAAACATCAGGTGATACCGCAGGATAAAAATGGCCCAATATTGAGATGATGTTCACTTTTGCTCAAATTCAGGCCATCCATGTAAATGCTCTCAAAGTTGAAACCTATGCCATATGGCAACAATTTGACCAACTTGTGAGCAGGCAACTGGCCAGCTCAGTAGATGGACATGAGAGGATCCCACCAAAGATGCATTTGCTCCATGCCAAGCAGCTGTGAAGTATATATTAATATCACTAGAAATTCAAAACATCTGTCTATTTGGGGCTACTGTTTCGCCAGCTGGAAGGTTGTAACAACTACTTAAGTAACCAATACTTGAATGAATTTCTAGGTTATCAAATAGAATCTTTTATGGTTGAATGTTGAGATGAAGATGATTAGTCTTATTTTGAGCATTTTTCCCTAAGTATTTCTAAAGCTAACATCAAGTGCAATTTAAGATTTATTTAGTTGCTTTCATTAATATAATGTTATACTTACATGAGTAAAAAGACTACATTCTTGCTGTTATCAAAAACATTGTTGGAGGTAAGCACATTAAAAACTTGACATAACTGATAACAGATAACTGAATGCATATTCCTCTTAAAGTGTTTTCTCAAACATGTCCAGATTATCTCCAGATGTCAGGGCCCACATATTCACGAAATCCACAAAATTAATCAAGATCTGTCAGCTATAACCACCTATCTGTGCCCAGCTCCAAATTTTATAGTTATGACCAGTAGGAGGATAAATGAGGCTGGGAATATGTTAGATCCCTCCCTTTCTTTGTATAGACTTCAGTGAATTTTCTAACCCTTTGCACCACTGAGAGCAGGGTCCATCTACTGTCCTCCCCCATTACTACTTTCAATATTTAAGGTAATCAAAAATAGATCATCCTTTTGGAAATTGTTTGCTGGATGTAATTAAATTTTAATAAGTGCTGTATTTTTCCAGCTTGAATGAGGTATGATTAACAGATAAAATTGTATATATTTAAGGCATACAACATGTTTTGATATATGTATACATTTTGAAATGATTAAAACCCTCAAACTAATGAACATATCTACTACCTCACATAGTTAGTATTGTGTGTTTGTGTGTGTGTGTGTGGTGAGTATATTTAAAATCTCTCTTAGCAAATTACATGTATACAATACATTTTATTAAATATAGACACCATGCTTACATTAGGTCTCCAGAACTTATTTACCTTATAACTGAAAGGCTGTATCCTTTGACCAACATCTTTGCATTTCCCCTATGGCGTTGACAACCACCTTTCTATTCTCTAGCTTCTATCAGTTTGACTTTTTTAGATTCCACATATAAATGAGGTCATGCACTATTTGTCTTTCTGTGTCTGGCTTTTTTAACTTAGTATACTGTCCTCTTGATTCATCCATGTTGTCATAGATGACAGGATTTCCCTCCTTTTTAAATTTGAATAATATGCCATTGTATATATCTCCAGTTTCCTTCAGCCAGTTATCAGTAGACAGATACATACATTGTTTTTACCTCTTGGTTACTGTGAATAATTCTGAAATGAACATGGAGTGCAGATTATCCCTTTGAGATAGTGATTTAATTTCCTTTGGAAATATTCCAGAAGTGAAATTGTAGAATCATAAAGTAGTTCTATATTTTGGTTTTTGAGGAATCTCATACTGATTTCCATAATGGCTATACTAATTTACATTCCCACCAGCAATATATGAAGTTTCCCTTTTCTGCTTATGCTTGCCAACACTTATCTCTTGTATTTTTGATAATAGCTTTCCTCACAGGTGTGAAGTAATATGTTATTGTAGTTACATTTGTATTTTCCTGATGATTAGTGATGTTGAGCAGCTATGGGACATTTTTCTGTCTTCTTTAGAAAACTGTCTATTCAGGTCCTTTGCCCATTTTTTTAACCAGATTATTTACAATTATTTTTGCTACCAAGTTGTATGAGTTCATTATATATTTCAGATATCAACTCCTTATTAGAGATATGGTTTGCAATTATTTTCTCCCATTTCATAGATTGCCTTTTCATTTAATTAATATATTTTTGTGCTGTATGAAAACATTTTAAGTTTGATATAGTCCCACTTGTATATTTTTGCTTTTGTTGCCTGTATTTTTGGTATCATACCCAAAAAATCATTGCCAAAACCAATGCCAAAGTGCTTTTTTCCTACATTTTCTTCTAAGTGTTTTGCAGGTTTATGTCTGACAGTTATGTTTTTAATCAATTTGAGTTGATGTTTGTGTATGATAAGGGTCCAATTTCATTCTTTGCATGTGGATATTCAGTTTCTTTAAACATCATTTATTGAAGAGACTATCATTTCCCTTACTGTGTTTTCTGGGCAACCCTGCTGAAAATCAGTTGGCCATACATGTCCTGGGCTCCTATTCTGTTCCATTTGTCTATGTGTCTGTTTTTTATATGTCACTACCATGGTGTTTTAATTACTATAGCTTTGTAAAATGTTTTGAAATCAGGAAATATGATGATGCCTCCAGGTTTGTTCTTCTTGCTAAAGACTGTTTTAGCTATTCAGGGTCTTTTGTGGTTATACACAAATTTCAGAATTTTTTTTTGTGTGTGTGAAAAGTGAAATTGAGATTTGGCTAGGAATAGAATTGAATCTGTAAAATACTTTGGGAGCTATGGACATTTTGACAATATTAATTCTTCCAACCCAAGAACATAAGATATCTTTCCATTCATTTATGTTTTTATTCATTTTTTAACAATATTTTGTAAATATTTTGTCAGTGTACAAATCTTTCACCTCCTTAGTTAAATTTATAACTAAGTCTTTTATTATTTTTGATACTATTGTAAATAGGATTGTATTCTTAATTTCTTCTTTTGGCTAATGTTTTGTTGGTATGTAGATAAGCAACTGATTTTTATATGTTGACTTTGTATCTTCTAACGATACTGAAATGTTTATTAGTCTTAAAAGTTTTTTGGTGAAATCTCTAGGATTTTCTATATATAAGATCATGTGATCTGCAAATACAGATAATTTTACTTCTTCCTTTCCGGTTTGGATACCTTAATTTTATTATTATTATTATTTGCTTAATTGCTCTGGCTAGGACTTTCAATGCTGTGTTCAATAGAAGTGACACAAGGCCTGTTACTGGGGTTGTAGGCAGGCAGAGTTCCTACCAAATATTCAGGCGGACAGAACTTTTTCTGGAACCATGGTTAAATAGGGCTGAAGCCAAGTCATTGGTTCACTGCATGGTATGCAGTAAAGTCCACACCAGTGGGCCTCTTTAGCAAGGGCAAAATGGGGTGGGGTTTGGCTTGGCTTGTACCAGGTCTCTGAGCAGATGCTCACTGGGTCTCACTGAGCAGGCAGGACTGAGAACAGGGCTATAGCCAAGACAGAAGGCTGCTTCAAGATCTGCAATCCAGTCCACAACCAACAAGCCTGTTACCAGTGGCACATGTCTGCCTGTCCCTGTGCAGGCAGAACTGACTTTGGACTGGTGGTAGAGCAGAGGTGGAAAGAGATCACAAGGTCACTTTAGGATCCACAGTTAAAGCCATAGTCTACGAGCCTGTTACCAGGACACAGATGAGTGTTGCTCCTCCTGGGTTCCTTGATGGTTGGGGTTAGTTGAAGGACTGCAGCCAAATGTGGCTAGAGCTGAGTCAACAAGGAGATGGGGCTGGTTTGGAGATCCAAGTCTCCAGCCAGGAACACTGTCAGTGACCGTGCCACCTGGGTATGAAACTGCCTTCTCAAAATATTCCTCCTTGGTCTTGGGCTCCACCCAAGTTTCTCAACTTCCTACCTGGATGTCAAAACTCCAACAAAGGTACTTTTTTCCATAGATTCTGAAAAATTATTGTTGCCATGAGGGGAATGGGGGAGTTGGATACCAGCAGCCATGTTGCTGACATTACCACAGTTCAGTTTTAATGTTTTGGGGTTACCGCATTATGCTATAAAATCCTCTCAGCCCATGGCAATTATTTTTTTCCCCATTAGCTGGTAAATGACTTTGGTGAGTGATACTGCAAAGCTAAAAAGGATATTCACAAATCTCAAATGTAGCTGCTTCCTGGAATTGCTGTCTGTGCCACCCCCTTATTGCTTCAGCAATTATGCTGTTGTACTCCTAAGCAACAATGAAGCCCTTCATGGAAAAGTTACCTCTAGTCTTCATCACTGATCATCAACTATTCCAACATGGGACACAATCTTATTTCAGACTCCTCATTCTAATGGTTAGGTGGCCATATTAAGATAATTCATAATGATGAAATGGGGAGGTGGGAGGGAGAGAAAGTAGAAAATAGAGAATTTTCTTTCCTATTCCTTATAGCTACAACACCTCTGTTGCACATCACTCTCTCACCCTCACAGGCAAAGCAACAGGGCATGAATATTTAGGACTGGTGTAAAGATCTGTTTTTATACTCATAACTTCAAAAGATTGGTTGATTGGTTGATTAAAAAAAAAATCTGAAATTAGACTTGCTTCCTGGGGAGGTCAAGCTCTGAGCTAACAAACTCAGTCTTAATTCAAGGTCATCTGGCCAATCAGGCATAGCATAGTGTTCCAGGGGTATTAAACAGATTAGTATTTGGCTTGAGATAATTCTAAAAAAAAATTTTGAAAGGAGAGTTTGATACGGGCCCATGGAAAATTTAAGAAAGCATTTTGCTTAGAGATTCAAAAAAGGCATTAATATAGGCTTAAAGTATTGACTCAGCAAGTACAAATGGTCCAGCTTCTAGACTAAGGTTCAAGAATGGCTTCTGATCCCTATGACGTAACCTGAAGAGGACAAGGCAGGGATCCCAATTCTTAAAGCACTAGATCAGCTTTCAACTGTAAAAAAACAAATGGAGCAACAAAGGACTCCAGAACCACGATATAAGACAGAGATCAGACTAGAGGACTAAGCAGATGGTTATAATGTAAGATGTAAAGTCAAATCCCACATTACTGAACTCCTCATCAACCTTTTAAGGCTAAAGTGGGTTATAGAAACTTGGTAAAGCCATATTGGAAAGTGAAACAGGTCCAACTGATCTCAGTTGTTGGAAGCTGCAGATTATAAAGATTTTGACTGAGTAGAGTCTAATACTGAAGATCATTATCACAATGGTTATGAACACAATTATAGTTCTAGGTGATTTTCCTAAAGCTTTTCCTACTATTTGAGTCAAGAAGCCATTATTGAGTACTTTTCTATATTCAGTGCACAATGATGAAGTCCTGTGGGCATTGCAATGCTACATGACTTTGTCAGATATATTACAATTAGAAAACTCAGAGTTTGGAAAGAAATAATGAAAGAGATTATGTAGCAGAACATCTGACATACTAAATTTTTTAAAATCCCTTGAACAATTAGATATAAGAAAAATGAAGGTGTGAAAACTCACTTTGCAAAAGTATTACCATATATTAAAAATAAAACTCAATTCATTTTTACAAAACATTAATTTCCACCCATCTTTTTAAGGATATGTGAATTTTAAAATGGATATACATTTGATTGTACACTTGAGTCATACAGAAACCCAGCCTTTTAAAATATGCATTTAACAACCTAAGTGCCCATCAATACATGAGTGAATTAATACAATGTGGTATATGTATACCATGGAGTTCTACTCAGCCACAAAAAACAATGGTGATCTAGCACCTCTTGTATTATCCTGGGTAGAACTGGACCACATTCTACTAAGTATCCCAAGAATGGAAAAACAAACACCATATGTTCTCAGCATCAAATTTGTTTTAATGGGTCAATACTTAAAGGCACATATAATAATAACATTCATCTGGTGTTGGGCAGATGGGAGGGGAGAGGAGGGGATGGGTGTATTTACACCTAATGGGTACAGTGTGCATACCATCTGGGAGATTGACATGCTTGAAGCTCTGACTTGGGTGGGGCAAAGGCAATATATGTAATGTAAACCTAAACATTTGTACCCCCATAATAGGCTGGAATTTAAAAAAAATTAAAAATATTAAAATGAAAAGACATGAGAATGGGATTGTGTTAAAAATAGCTTTTCTAAAAGAAAAATATATAAATTGAATTTATGAAATTCAAATATTACTCCTTTATGAAAGACACTGTTAAGAGTATGAAAAGACAAGCCACATACTATGAGATAATATTTGAAAATATCATCTCTAAGTACTTGCAATCAAAACATATAAGGAACTATCACAACTCAATAACAAGAAAAGCAACTCGATTTTTAAAATGTGCAAATTATTTAAACACACATTACATGACAGGAGATATGTTTATGAAAATAAACATGTGAAATATGCACATCATTAATCATTAGAATACAATTTAAAATAACAATCAGATAATAAAACATACTTATTGGAATGATAAAAAGTAAAAAGAATGAACACACTAAGTATTTGTGAAAATATTGGGATATTGAAAGTCTCATATACTACTGTTGGGCATATAAAATTATATATACACTTTGGAAAGGGTTTGCAGTTTTGTAAAAAACAAACATATACTTTATATATTGCCATATATATGTAGCCATTCAGATTTTAGTTTTTTATCAAAGAGAATAGGCAGCATAGTTTCACACAGACTTATGGAAGAATTTCCATTTTAATTTATAATAACCAACAACTGGAATTAATCCATACATCCTTCAATAGATACATGAATAAACAAAATGTGAAATATCCATACAATAATATACTACTCAGCAATATAAAGTTTGGTATATATGCATCTTAGATAGAACTTAAAGTGATTAATAAAGACAAAAGAGTACATATGTATGATTTCAGTTACATACAGTTCTAAGAGTTGAAAATTAATCTATAATGACAAAGTATATCAAGTGTTTGGGAAAAGGGCGATGGAAGGAGGAGTTGAAGGAGGAATTACCAAGGGGTGTGAGTGGAGAAACTTCAGGAGATAGGGAAATAAATGTTGGTTATTTTGGCCATGGTGGTGGTTTCAAAGGTATAGGCATATATGAAATGTATAACTGTACACTTTATCGATATGCAATCAGTAACACCATAATAAAGCACTCAATAAAATAAAAATGTTTCCTTACAAAGGATAAGCTTATTATATTTTCAGACACTTTGATTTAAGTCTCCTTAATGGTACTGTATTTTATCTACTATATATTAAAAAATCACAAATTCAAAATATTTCCAGAGTACCTATTTCATTACATTAACAATGGACTTTAAAATCTCTTGAGTTAAAAAAAAAAAATCTCTTGAATTGATTTTTCTTCTTTTTTAAAATTATATTTAGCTTTGAAAACAGGCCAAAACACTCTTCTTTTTAGGGGGCTTAGAATTGGTTTTTTAACCTACAAATCATTTTTATATACCCATTAGCTCATTGAATTAGAAAAGTTTGTTTTTGTAAGCATTTGAAATATCCCTCCAATTTTTTAGATTATTTAATTGTAGTGTTCCAGAGGTTACCCCTTCTGTCAAAGGTATCTTTTCTAATTAGTGAAGTCAAAAATAATTAGAATATGTTTGTATTCCACTAAGTATTCGTCCTCTACAGCTATATTTCAGAGCATCAGAGAATTAAACCTTTTAGACCTCATAGAACTGTAATAATAAAGTGTGTATGATTCCAATAAACATGCGCTTTAATTTTTCTAACCATATTAAATATACACCCCCCAAAAATCAGTTTATTACATTGTATGATTTGTTGTATTTGTTTTACCTATGTTCTCTTATTTTATAGAAATGAGATCAAGAAGGATTTTCTGAAGTCCCTTCTTTGTTGAATCTAAACAATTTTGATTATTTTTCCTGCTCAGAGCCTGTTTACCTTCGCCTAAGTTAACAACCCTTTCTTCTTCTTTGAAGACAGTCTAATTACCGTAGTGGGAACTTTCATCAGCCATCAAGTATTGCACGTAGAAGAGCTGGAACAATAACTCAAAGCAACTGATTGACAGTGACTGCTACCAAATTAGCATTTCCATGGAAGCCAGCATCAGTTATCGTCAACAGACATTATCCTCCTCTGAGATTTTTCTGAACTGCTTTTCAATATAGGCCAAATCACTCAGTATGCAATAAAAGAAAAGAAACTTTGTCTGAATACTGTATTAAGACAGAAGCAAGTATCTTGTGTTCCTTAACACTGCAGTGTTCCTTACATTGTAAGAGGCAAAACACAACAGATTCATCCTGTTAGACATTACCTCCTGTAGTGAGATGATTTAAATTTAGCACATTTAAAAAATAGCACATACAATGAATTGGGAACTTGTTTTAAGTTTTAAAGCCGATTGATAATGCAGTCAATACATGTCATTAAAATAACAAGTCTTGATTTTAAGATTAGATCTGAGCATATGTGAAATAGCAAGAAATTATGCTTTATAAGGGATGAAAGTAGACTGCTTGTATTTTAAGGCTTTTGTAATTTAAAACAAAATGCATCAATATTTAAGCACTGGTTCTGAAAGCTAAAAAGGATTTTAAATATCATGTAGTGAAAATATCTGTACATAACTAGGGAACTAAAACCAGAGACCTTCATGACTTGCCCAGTGTTAAATCATAAAACATTTTTAAAAATCAGGGCTAGAACCTGATTACCTAAATGTATACATTAGTGTTCCTCCAACTTACACACACACACACACACACACACACACACATTCATTGGTTTCTTTCCCTGCTTAATGTTATGTTCTACTCTATTATTTTTAGTCCTGTTTTAACTGTTTCATAATAACAAGGTGCAGAATTATCTGATTTAAATTTTTGAGTCAATGTTAGTGCTTAGAATTTCCAAACTCTTTAAATAAGCCTATGTGCTGACAAATATCTCAATGATTTTTTTTTCTTTTAACTCTGCACACATAGTGCATGGCAATCCTGAAACCATTTAACCCACGTTATATAGTTGATATCTGACGTATTAGGGAACCAAAGTTATAATTTATTATAGGTTACAGAATTTTGAATCAAACATAACTATAATAAAGTTTCTGTGATTATTGCAATTCTTATGTTATCTTTTTGGTAGTGATGCTTCACCATTAATAGATACATTGATCTGACTTGTATTCAAATGGAACTAATGACTATTATGGAATGTATATGGATACACACACATACATATATATACATATCTCTCTCTATATATGCAACTATTATGAAAAAATATATACCCCATAAATTGAGACAGTTCCCATACCACTGAAATGTAACTGCAATATTTTTGACGTGCACATTATACTATTTTATAATCACAGGGGGATAATTATACTTGAAAATTGACTAGGTTGATTCCTTCATTTTTCTACTGGGTATTTCCACCTTGGATGTTTGGATGTATTATTACTACCTTGGGATTGACACATCCATGTTAAATTAATCATCTTTACTTGGAAATACTTCATTTTAATTTGTTTTGGTAATTGGGAATTCCATTACTCTTACCAATATATCTTGAATTTTGAGTCCCTGTTTTTAATTCATTTTTCTCACTTACTATTATAATAACTTTCTTCAGTCACCAAGTTTTCAAAAACCTAATAGCCTGTCATAACATGAAAATAATTTCTATTGGCACTTTAAGTGAAAACATATCTAATTTTATCTTTGCTGTAATCATAATTTCATAAACTATGTATATACACACATAGCCACTGTAGGGAACAAAGAAAAATTAGGAAGGGTGGCTTATTAGAATGATGGAAATCTGTTTGGGGTTTTCTTCTGGTTTAGAATTTTAAAATATTTTCTCATTTTTAGTATTGTCGCTCTCATTTTTATATCCACATAGTGTAGGAAAAGAGAGATTTTTCATTCATAAGTGACACTACTAGCCCTTATCACCTCCAGAGTTTTCTAACCAGACCATCCCTTCAAACTGGGTAGGATAATATCAAATATTTATGTTACTAATGACCTGATTCATCTGATTTAGCTACAAATAAATATGACCACTTCTTTCTTCATTTTGCAATTAATTGCTAAGGATATATATGCCTTTAACAAGAGGAAATCCACTATTGCTACCATAAATTATCCAATTATTCTTAGTCAAAAGGAGTATACCCTACTTCTGCACCCCAGGCAAATGGATCTTTATGTTGCCATGACAATGTCATTAACAATGGATCCTGCTCATCTGATTGGATGCCTTCTGATCTTCTGCTTTCTTGTTTTTCTTGCATCTCCAGGTTTCTGCACCTACTGTACTGACATCTCACATATGTGGCTCATAGGGTTTCAACCCTTAAATATAAATTTAATGATAGTTAAGAATCTGGAGAAAAAGAACTAGGTAAACCTCAAAGAATTATAATATTTCTAATAAAGAAATAATCATAAATTAGTCAAAAAGAAAACAGATGTATGAATGGGGGATTGACACAGGGTATGAACAATGGCAGAGGAAAACTGTGATTAATATTTCAAAACATTTCTTTACTACACTTAACTCCCTTTACTCACTAATATTACAATTCCACTGCAGGTAATCTCTTTTCACTTGAATTTGCTATGCTAACATGATATGGCAAATACATTCTTCAAATAGATAATCCTTTCTACCTCTGCTTCTCCTATGCTTTCTTAGGTATGCAGAAATATTAGAAAACACTGATTTTTAATGCTTAGAAAATATTGAATAATACCATGGCTTCATAAAATTAAAAAAAATATTAAAAGAAAATTTATTCAATTTAACACAGCTCTTAATTATCCTTTTATTAGGCAAAAGGAAATGTGATAAACATTGGAAGAAAAAAAATGAGTAAAGCCAAATCTCTGTGCTCAAGGAATACACAATCTAGTATAGAAAGTAAGAAAAAACATTTAAATACATTATAGTGATTAGACTGATGGGTGCCTTGACCAAAACAACAAAATAACATCACCATTTAATAGAGAAATTTATTTTAACACGAAGAATTATAAAAATAAGTCATAATTTAGCTCCCACAGAATTTAACATAGTTTATAAAGAAAAAACATTATTTATAAGCACAGAATGTTTTTGTTTGTTTTTTTGTTTGTTTTGTTTTAATCAATTAAAAAGAAAACATCTATCTAAATCAAGATGTTTTTAGGGTTGATCTCTCTGGAAATCTCTCCTTTGTTTGCAGAAAGGCACCTTCTTACTATGTCCTCACGTGGCCTTTTCTGTGCATACTCTCCTAGGGTCTCTTCCTTTTCTTATGAGGACGTCAGTCCTATTGATTAGGGTCCCAACCTTAAATTACCATTTACTCCTAATTTCTACATTAAAGGCCCTATCTCCAAATGAATTCAAACTTGTAGCTAGGGATCCAACATATGAATTTGGGGGTGAGACAATTTAGTCCATAACATCTATTTTATAGATATTTGTGACAGCAAAATGGATGGTGAAATGCAAGAATATAACTAGCAGAAGTGTATGGAATGGATGAATTCCAGATTTGGTGGCAGAGTGAAAACTGGGAAAGAGGAAGGACTGAAGAGTCTCACATAATTGCAAAACTTCTGCCTACATGGGCCAACAAGCCTTTACAAAGATGAGGATTTTAGTAGATGAAAACAGTGAAAGAAGATACATTATAAAGTTTTAAACAAGTAAATAATATTATATTCTTAAAAAGTACTCACCAAGAGCATGTGGATGTAAAAAATCATTCCAGACAAACTATATTTTCTGCTATGTGAGTTTACTGAACTATTTGTTTGGTTAACTTATTGGATGCAGTACATCTGGATTTCACAAAGGCATTTCACAAGGTCTCCCATGATGTCCTTGAAAATAAGAAATTCACTTTGTTGAAATGCAGGGCATTTGGGTGGGGTTGTCAATGGTTGATCATGTTTAGAAAGAGCTATAATTACTGAAGACTCTGTCAAAAGAGAAAACAAATTCTAGCAGCATGCAACAGTGTTTTTGTTCTGCTCTGCTTTACATTTTTATCAATGACTTGGATGATTAAAATTGCAGCCAACACAAAACTGGAAGTGATAGCTATTATGTTAGATGACAGATATCAGATGCAAATAAAAAAAACAAAGGATAAAAGATGTCCTATGAGAGTTACATATGAAAATCACCACAATGTATCAAAGCACATTTGCACAAAGTCACCTGAAAGGCAGACAAGGTCCCAGACTTCAAAGACAGTAGCAATTTGTCTGAATGCATTATTTTGTTTCTTTATTTTTTAAATGTTGTAAAATTTTAATAGATTTAGGAGCTACAAGTTGAATTCCATTACATGCACAGTAGTGGAGTTTGGGATTTGGGTGCACTCATCACCCAAATAGTGTACTTGGTGCCCAATAAATAATGTTTCATCCTTCACCCCTTCCAAACTCCCCCCCCCCAGAACATGGATGGACCTGGAGGTCATTATTCTAACTGAAATAAGCCAAACACAAAAATAAAAATATTGTATAATGTCACTTATATGTGAAAATTTAAATAATCTCCATTTATATCGGGCAAAATAAAATTCAAATATACGCAAATATATAGAGATATAGAATAAAACAATGATTATGGGAAGCTGTGTAGAAAACGGGGAGATGTTGTCAAAAGATACAAATGGCAGATAAGTAGGTTGAGCAATTCTAGAGATCTAATGTACAACATGAGAACTATTGTTAATAAAATTGTATTGTATTAAGTATTTTTTGTTAAATAAGTAGATTTTAGTTGCTTTTCTTACCAACAAAAGTCACCATATGTGATGAGAGTATATTAATCTGCCACATTATAGTAAATATTTACCATCTCTGAGTGTCCCATAACATAGTGTTGTAAACCTCAAATATATACAATAAAACTTATTAAAAATAAAAAACAAATAAAAAAGAAATATTCCATTGACATTATCATATAGATTTTCTTCCTTATAATATTACTTTGACAAATTAAACACACACATTTTAGGAATATATTAAGAATTTTTTTTGCATTTTTGGATACTGACAGCTTATTCATAATGCATAATTATTTTATATAGTTGTGCATTCAGTTTGTTAATATGCAGGCTCTCTTAACTAAGCTTATAACTTATAGGATATAGTAATTTACTTTTTATATATTGATAATATGATTTATGTAATAAACAAAATTCTAGTTTCAAATAATGCATTGTGGATTGTTTCTTTTTGTCCTGTTCTCCACAATAATTTGAAAAATAATTGAAATTATTAGTTTCTTGAATGTTTAATAGATACTTCTTTGAAAACCATCTGTACTCAGTGATTTTGATGGATGGATTCTAAACTAGTGATTAAATATGGGCAAGAGTCATAAAACAATTCAGGGTTTCTACTTTTATGTTGAAAATTATCACATAATCATACTTTTCTAAAAAGTGATTCTTAGTTTTTAAATTATTTTCTTGATTACATTTTAAACTGTTTTATCTGAAGTTATGGCCCCTATTATTAGTACATTATTATTACTATTAAAAACTTATATCTTAATTTGTCTTGATCAGCATTGCTGACAGTTTGTCTATTAAATATTTCCTTAAACTATAACTATTTATTAAGTTTAAGCTCTCTGCAGACATACATGGGAAATATTGTAGGTTTAGTTTGACCACTACAATAAAGCAAATACTACAATAAAGTGAGTCACCCACAATTTTTTGTTTTACAAGTGCATATAAAAGTTATGTTTACACTATAATGCAGTCTTTTAAGTGTGCAATGACATTATGTCTAAAAAAAATACTTATCCTTATTAAAACACTTTCTTTGAAAATACTAACAATTTTCTGAGTCTTAAGTGAGTCATTTTGCTGGTGGAGGGTCTTGCCTCTATGTTGATGGCTGCTGACTGATCAGGGTGGTGGTTGCTGAAGGTTGCGGTGGTTGTAGCAATGTCTTAAGACAATGATGAAGTTTACTGCATTGATTGACTCTTCCTTTTTCAAAATATTTCTCTGTAGCATGTTATGCTGTTTGACAGCATTTTACCTCAATTAGAACCGCTTTCAAAATTGGAGTCAGTCCTCTTGAATGATGTCACAGCTTTAGAAACTATGTTTATTTAATATTCTAAATATTCTAAATATTTAAATAAATATTCTAAATCCTTTGTTGTCATTTCAACAATGTCCACAGCATTTTCACCAGGAATGGATTCCATCTCAAGAAATCACTCTCTTTACCTATCCATAAGAAGCAACTCCTAATCCTTTAAAGATTTATTACAAGATTGAAGCAGTACAGTCACATCTTCAGGCTTAACTTCTAATTCTAGTTGTTGCTATTTCTACCGTATCTGCAGTTACTTTCTCCACTGAATTCTAGAACCCCTCAAAGTCATCCATGAATGTTGGAATCAATTTCTTCCAATCTCTTGTTAATGTTGGTATTTAGATGCCTTCCACGAATCAAGAGGTTCTTAATGACATCTGGAATGGTGAATCTTCCCAGAAACTTTCAATTTCCTTTGCCCAGATCCATCAGAGGAATCCCTGTCTATGGCAGCCACGGCCTTATGAAATATATTTCTTAAATAATAATACCTGAAAGTTGAAATGACTCCTGACCCATGGGCTGCAGAATGGATGTTGTGTTAGTAGGCATGATAACAACATTAATCTTCTTGTATTCCTCTGTTAGAACTCTTGGGTGACCAAGTTTATTGTCAATTAGCAGTAATATTTTGAAAGGGCCTTTTTGTCCCCAAACAATAGTGGGCTTGAAATATTCAGTAAACCATGTTTTATAGATATGCTGTCACCAGGGTTTGTTGTTCCATTTATAGAGAACAGGAATAGTAGATATAGCATAATTCTTAAGTGCTCTTGGATTTTCAAAATGCAAAATGAGCATTGCCTTCAGCTTAAAGGCAATGCCACAACAGAGTTTCAGCATTATCCCACAACAGAGTTTCAGCCTGTCTTTTGAAGCTTTGAAGTCATGCATTGACTTCTCCTCTCTAGTTATGAAAGTCCTAGATGTAATCTTCTTCCAATATTAGGTTGTTTTGTCTACATTAAAAAAAATATGTTGTTTAGTGTGGTCCTGTTCATCAATTATCTTAGATAGACCTTTTGGATAACTTTCAACTTATACATCAGCATTTGTTGCTTTACCTTGCACTATTCTGTTATGGAGATGATTTCTTTTCTTAAACCTTGTTAACCAACTTCTTCTAGATTCAAACTATTCTCCTGTAAATTTCTCACCATTCATAGCCTTCATAAAATTGAAGAGAGTTAAGAGCCTTGTTCTGGATTAGGCTTTTGCTTAAGAAAATGTTTTTGGTAGTTAGATCTTCTATACAGACCATTGAAACTTTCTCCAAATCAGCAATAATGATGTTTTGCATTATTATTCATATATTCACTGGAGTAAAACTGTTGGATAGCCACATGTAGAAGATTGAAATGGAATCCATATCTCTCACTCTCACCACTCACTAAAATTAATCCAAGTTGGATAACAGACTTAAATCTAAGACAGGAAACCATAAGAATTCTAGAAGACAATTTTGGGGAAAAAAAAACTCTTCTAGATTTTGGCCTAAGCAAAGAAATTATGAAGAAAACCTCAAGGGCAATCACAGCAACAACAAAAATAAATGAATAGGACTTGATTGAATTAAACAGCTTCTGCAAAGCCAAGCAAATAATCAACAGAGCAAATCAACAATCTACAAAATAGGAGAAAATATTTGCATGCTCTATCCAATAAAGGACCATTAACCAGAATCTACAAAGAACTCAAGCAAATCAGCAAGAAATGTCTAATAATCCCACTAAAAATTGGGCAAAAGATAAGAACAGAAGCTTTTCAAAAGAAGACAGAATAATGGCCAATAAATATATGAAAAAATGCTCAACATCACTAATCATCAGAGAAATGCAAATAAAAACCACAATGAGATATCACCTAACCCCAGTGAGAATGGCTTTTATCAAAAAGTCACAAAACAATAGATGCCAGCATGGATGCAGAGATAAAGGAACCCTTATACACTGTTGGTGGGACTGCAGACTTGCACAACCTTGATAGAAAATAGTATAGAGAACTAAAAGAACTGAAAGTATACACATCCATTTTATCCAGCACTAATGGGTATTTATCCTAAAGAAAAAGAAAAGTAATTTTTTCAAAAAGACACTTGCACTAGGATGTTTATCTCCACACAATTCACAATCACAAAGATGTGGCTTCAACCAACATGCCCAGAAATTCATGATTTGATGCATAAAATATGGTATGTGTATACATTGGAGTACTACTCAGCCATAAAAAGTGAATTAATACCCTTTGCAACAATCTGGATGGAACTGGAGACCATTCTCCTAAGTGAAGTATTGCAAGAGTGGAAAAACAAATATTATGTGTACTCAATATTAAACTGGAACTAATCAATCAGCACTCATGTGCACAGATGGAAATAAATCTCAATTAAAGTCAAGCAGCTGGTATTTGGGAGGAGGGGATGGGTGAAATCATACCTAACGGGTGAAGTGCACACTATCTGGGTGATGGGCACACTTATAACTTTGACTCAAACAGTACAAAAGCAATTTATGTAACCAAAACATTTGTACCCCCATAATATTCTGAAATAAAAAATAAAAATCTTTTATTATTAGGGTTTTTTATACAATGTGTATTTATTAGAATTAATGACCTATTATTTCCACTCCATTTTTGTATCTTACATCTCCCTGCTTGAATCAATCTGCAGTTTTCTAATGTAACTCTTCTGCTATTGACAATGTATAACTTTAGTTCATTATTTTTGAAAGGGCCTTTCCCCCACCCTCATACCTGAATTTTTTTTAACTTAGGCATAGAATTTTAAGTTTATAGTTTTCTTCTTGTAACAGTTAGAAGACTCTTTTAATGTTTTCTGCTGATACTGCAAGTTCTCGTGTTACATCAATTATTGTTCATTTTTACAGAATGTTTTGATTTCATGGGTTATTTTAAAGATATTTTGTTTTAATACACGTTGGGCAGTTTTCAGATGCGTTTTATTACAAGTTTCTTTTTACATATTTTGCTTAGGTTTAGTGTGCTTTCTAAATTAGAGGATTTGTGACTCTCATCAGTTGTGAAAAATTCTGTTATTTTCTCATTGACTATGACTTCTTTATTTCTACCATCAGTACTTCTGGCAACCAAGTTATAACCATGATCAGCGTTCTCATTTTTGTTCTCCATGCTTGTTTACTTTTACTTTTATATTTCCTTCACGTTTATGTTTGTTATATCCTTGGTAAATCTTTTAGTCTTTTCTGTTTACTAATTTCGTTTTGGGCTCTGTCTTGGTTGTATTAATCCCATTTTTGAACTTTTTAAAATCGCTCTCTTTTTCTAGATAGGTAGGTTAATAACTATAGACATATACAGAGATAATTTCTAGAAATTCTGTGGTACTTCTTAAAATTTTACTTGACCCTTTGACAATATTTAATTTTTGGGTCATATTTTCAATTATTTTTTCACATTATAAATATAAGTATTTTATAATCAAGTAGTCAATAATTTCCACATGTGAAGCCAACGAGGCTCTAATTTTGACTTTTGAAATTCTATAATGCCCGGATTTAAGGTGAATTATTCTAGGCGGCATTTGTATTTGTTTCTGGCAACAACCTGAGGAGTAGCCAATCACAGATTACTTTAAATTTATATGTTGTATTAAGGGATCTTGAACCAAGCACATAGTACAAATTCAAATGTATAGGAACAATTTGTGGTTAGAAAACATATTTCTATTTACCAATTCCCAGGGCAAAATTTTTTTGTCCTACTTGGAACTGAGGCAAAGATGATTAGTTGAACATATTTTAATTGTCTGTGGGTTGATTTTTTTCTTCTTTTTTTCCCTCAGCCTACCCTTTCACGGGCTGTGCTACCTTTCAAGTCTCTGGCTCCTTGTGGAAGTCTTGGTTCCTACTTCCACTTTAATAAGGCTTAACTCCCTTAATGTAGCCTCCAGATGACCATAAAAAGTCATGACTTTTAGTTTTACTACCAGCAAATATCCTCAGGGTGGCTCTCTGGATTTGCTCACTCTTATCACTGTCATTTTCATTCCCCTTTTGTCTCTAGAGGATTTTTTTTTTTTTTTGAAGTTCAACTAGTATTTAAAAGGTTTCTTTTTTCTCAGTATGAATGACGAGGTTTGATGAAGCAGGAAAGCTTCCAAGGACATTTATTCAATAATATTTTTACATTTCAAAAGTATTATTTCATATGTAGGATATGTGGCATTTCTTTTGGCATTTTAGTCAAAGGAAAATATGGAGCCATGACAGAAAGTCATGATATATCTTTTTTCTTCTCTTTTTTAAAAAACTAAACATATATCATAGACAGAATTATATAGTGAATCCCTATGTACCCATTACTGAATTTCATCAATTATTATCTTAATGGCCTGTCTTGTTTCCTTTATCTCCAACTAGTTCCTTCTTAATTATTTCAAGACAATTCCAAGACATATTATTCAATCCTTGTGTTTTTCAGTGTTCATCTCTATAAGAGAGGGATTCTTTTTTAAAAAAAATACAGTATCATTATAAAATCTTTTTGCAAACTTGTGCTAGAGAAATTCAATCTATACATATGCTGTAACTAGGACCAAATAGTAATAGCAACAAAGAATTAGTATGCCATCAATCTAAAGGAATCTTTTTCTAAAAATGATAACTGTTGCAAAATTATATGGGCTGTTATGAGTTTGTAGGTTTTCTGACTCTTGGATTACTCTGTCAGCATAATGTAGAAGAAATTACCTGGGTAGGGATAATTCATAATCTTTACATGATATCCTCCTCTCTTCACAGGGCACCCTAATGAACCAAGTTGAGGGTAAAAGTGAGATTCTATATAACAAGCGTGAAGAATATTATTGAAAATTATAAACTGGAAATCATGTTTACTCATTTGCAATCTTTTTTTATTTAAAAATATATGTGTTCTATGTAGAATTTAGACAGTCATGGCTAACATTTGTAATTTGCAATATGACCTGTAAGGATGTTCTTGCTTCCTGGAATAGCATATTCTTTATAATTATGAGAAATTAGTCCGATGTCCATATGTTTCTACTCTACAAATATTTGTCAGGTGTTTGGATGTATGGTTTTATTATTTCTTAAGTATACTTACCTCAGGCAATGCTCTCAATATCCATATTACATTTTAATATTATTTATAACATAAAAAGCTCCCCCCATTTTAGTTCATCTTTGATGTGTTTGTGATTATTAATTGTCTCCAAAGGAATGTGTCTGGGTGAGGGACAAATAAGATGCAATTATTCGGTTACATTGACATCATTTCTAAGGCACATATTTAACATAATCTTTTTTCTGTCTGAGATTCCAAATACTGAGTCCAGCGATATAACTTTATTATTATAAACATCAGACAATATACTTACATTAACAATAGCCTTATTATAAAATGTTATTTTGCATATGTATGTGTCTACATATCTATATTGGACACACACAAACATATATACACACACACACACACACACATACACATACACACAACTAGATATATAGAGTTACAACTTCTGCATGGCAATAATCTGTTTTATCTTTTAGGTGTCATATTTTTATTTTCCTATAAACCTACACACTTTAGCAATTATACGTGTCATCCAAATTTCCCTTTCCCCTAAATGTCAAGATAGTTTCACTGCCTGTCATTGAACAATTACTTGTAATCTCATTTGAATACTTTTAATATTTCCTATTCATAAAGTGTCAAATATACAACTATATTTTATCTTTCACAAGTCAATACTTATAGCCACATCATTTACTAAGATAACACGCAATCCAAATCCTGTTCATATTCTGCCTATCTTTTAAGATCTAAATAAGGTTCTTTTTTCTTCATGAAGTTTAAGTTTATCCATTCTACCATCATCAATAGTGCTTTTTTCTGAATTCTTATTATATTTACTTTATGATCTTTTTTTGAGCTTTATTTGTATTATTGGCATTACCTAATTTGTACCTGACATTTGCTTATAACTAAACTTTTATAAAAATTGTAAATTTGTTTAGATGATACAGATTATCTATTTTCTTATCTGTACTTACTACCAATGCCCTGCAAGTGCCTTTAAGAAAAGTCTGTTTATAAGACAAATATTAATAACACTTGTTAAATTACGTTGGCCTAAGTGGATGACACTTGTCTCAATGGTAAAGTTCATTTTTCACCAGTTTTACTAACTTTGCTGATATAGGTAAAGCTTTCCTACTTAGACAATGCAAATGTATTTAAATACATGCCAATTAAATCACAATAATCAATATTGATTTACTTAAAGTTAGTAAGGAAATTTGCAAGACAGAAATAACTGGATTGAATGCTAAATTTCTCACAAGACTCTTAAAAGTTCTTTGTCATCCATTTCCCTAAAGATCACTAAGTTAGAAGCACCTTTATTACAACAACTTGCACAGTATCCACAAACATTCAGAAATGTGACTTTTCATTTGATTCTAAAATTAGGCTAAGCTCTTCCTTGTTTTGCATATAGAAAAACATATTGGCCTCATTAAGATTAGTAATGAGAATTGATTTTACAGGGTGTAATCTGAATTTTATGCATGTCATTCTAACTGGGCTAATGAAATGATTTTGGTTGCCAGAAGCATTTCAGTCTGGCTATCTGGAGTGCAGCATTTTACAGGAGCTGCCAGAAATAAAAGCATTCATTTACACTTCTAGACAGAAAATGTGGGTGTCTACAGACTGCCATACAGAACTAGAGAAACCCAATTGGACAATAAAAACCTTTAAAGTATATCTCCAGATGGCTGAGCTGCTGTTCCTTCACGTGGAACTGCAACACCCTACTTTAGGTGATGGCATTCCTGCCTGTGTATGAAAATTCAGAAGAGAAGTTTCGAATTCAAAGAACAGTATTCAGCTTTGTTGGTGATCAATATTTTTAGCATGATTTTTTGAGGTGTGATATTTATCATACCCCTGATGATAGGAATATATAAGTTTCTCCAAATAACTGAGTAAACATGAACTTTCTTTACAAACAGGAGCAAATAGCTAATGGCACACAAAGAAGGAAAAATGGCAGAGAAATACTATGATTAAGCTTGATATTCTATTGACAGTCAATAGCATTTTTTTTAATGGGGATGAACTGAAACACATCCCTTATGTTCTGAATGATAAAAATTATTTTGGTGTCATTATAGCTTTTATAAAAAAAGACTAATGATTATATAAATGTTAGTCTCAGAGACTGTTATCTGAAATGGCAGGCAATAGCTTCTGGATATGTTAGATTTTGTTGGTATTGTACAGATGTGTATAATTACTGCTTTGCTTTGCTTGAATAGAAGCCATCTGTTTATCTTAGGATCATTAGAACATTTAACACATTTATTCCTTTTAGCTGAATCTGAATTCTATTTATTTATTTTTTCCTTTATTTTTCACTTTATGAGATTTAATGGATCATGGTGAGAGCTCCCTGGATACTTCAACGTCAAAAAACTGTGAACTGTCAAGAAATGTACAGCCATCAACAGTTAAAAATGTTTTTCATATAAAGGACATATTAAATTCATTTTGCTAAAACTTTATATTTAATGTTTATATTAACATAATATCTGAACTTAGATACTTTTGTTGTTGCATTTTACTCCTTCCTTTTGTATGCATTTTTATTCTTGTAGAAGTAACCAAAAAAAAAACCCCAATCAGATTAAAAAATGGGCAAAGAACAGAATAGATATTTATCAAAAGAAGACACAGGCAAGTGGGCAACAGATACACGAGAAAATGTTCAATATCACTATCCATCAGGGAAATGCAAATCAAAACTATAATGAGATGTCACTTTACTCAGTTAGAATGGCTACTATCTATCAAAAAGATGAAAAATAACAAGCGCTGGAAAGGATGTTGAGAAAAGGAAATTCTTATACATTGTTGGTGTGAATGTAAATTTAGGATAGCCATTATGAAAAACAGTATAGAGGTTCCCTGAAAAATTAAAAATAGAACTACTATATGCTCTAGCAATCCTGCTATGGACTATATATCCAAAGGAAATGAAATTGGTATATCAAGGAGATATCAGCACCTCCACATTCATTGCAGCACTATTTGCAATAGCCAAGATATGGAACCAACTTAATCTATCAACAGATGAATACATTTAAAAAGTATGGTATATTTACTCCTACACTGCTGATGGGACTGCAAACTAGTGCAACCCCTGTGGAAAGCAATATGGAGATACCTGAAAGCAATACAAGTAGATTTACCATTTGATCCAGCAATCCCACTACTGGGCATCTACCCAAAAGAACAGAAAACATTCTATAAAGAAGACACCTGCACTCGAATGTTTATAGAAGCACAATTCACAATTGCAAAGTTGTGGAAACAACCCAAGTGCCCATCAATACACGAGTGGATTAATAAAATGTGGTATATGTATACCATGGAGTACTATTCAGCTATAAGAAGCAATGGTGATATAGCACCTCTTGTATTATTGTGGATGGAGCTGAAACCCATTCTACTAAGTGAAGTATCCCAAGAATGGATGGACAGGCACCATATGTACTCACCAGCCAACTGGTATTAGCTGATCAACACCTAAGTGGACACATAGGAACAACATTTATCAGGTGTCGGGCAGACGGGAGCGGGGAGGAGGGGATGGGTATATACATACATAATGAGTGCGATGTGCACCCTCTGGGGGATGGTCAGGCTTGAGGCTCTGACTGGAGGGGGAGGGGGCCAAGGGCAAGGTACGTAACCTTAACATTTATACCCCCATAATATGCTGAAATAAAAAAAAAATTAAAAAAAACGAAATAAAAAAAAAAAAAGAAAGAAAACAGACTTTAATCTGAAGATAGAAAACAAGAAGAGGGTGCCAAGTAGGTTATACAAAGTAAATCTATATCTGGTACACTATAGTGAAACTTGTAATCTCATCAGGAAAGAAAAAATATCAAAACTACCAGAGAAAAAAGACAAATTACCTACAAAGGAGTAACAGTTAGTCAGACTGAAGGTTTTATATCAGATATAATATATGCTAGAAGATGTTGGAAAATATCTTTTAAAGGTAGTGGAGGAAAACAGGGATACGGAGAGGAGGAAATGATACAAGCCAAAATCCTATATCCTGTTATACTAGCATTTAAGTGCATAAAATGAAGACAATTTGAATAATACAAACATTAAGAAATTTTTTAACATTTTCTAGAAGGTATACCAAAAGATATACTTCAGCAAGAAGAATAGTGAATGGAGAAGGAAAAGAGGAAAGAAAAAAGGTAAATCTAGAAACAGGTAAACAAAAAATTAAGTATAATTAACACTGAGACTCTTTCACAACTTATCTCTTTGCTGTTCCAGAAACCACAATATTAATTAGTACTGTTTCAAAAAGGAAATTTTATATATTTTTAAAGCAAAATAAAAATTTCAAACAAAAATAATGAGGGAGAGAAGAGGCAAAAAATTCAGTTGACTAAATAGTGCTAGGGCCAAAACTATTTTCAAAAATTACAAGAGCTATCCTTACCACCCATCATATACAAAAATCAATTCAAAATGTATTAAAAACTTAGATATAAGACTTGAAACTATAAAACTACTAGAAGAAAACATTGGGGAAAATCTACAGGAGATTGAACTGGGCAAACACTTTTTGGATAAGGACCTCAAAAGCACAGGCAACAAAACCAAAAATAGATAAATGGGATTATATCAAACTAAAAAGCTTTTGCACAGCAAAGGAAACAATCAACCAATAAATAGACAGCCTACAGAATGGGAGAAAATATTTGCAAACTATCTATTTGACAAGGGATTACTAGCCAGAATTAAGGAACTCAAATAACACATTAGCAAAAAATAAAAAATAAAAATAATCAGATTAAAAATGGGCAAAAGACCTAAATAGACATTTCTCAAAAGAAGACATATTATACAAATGGTCAGTAAGTACATGAAAAAAATACTCAACATCACTGATTATCAGGAAAATGCAAATCAAAACCCAATGGGATATCATCTCACCCCAATTAGAATGGCTATTATCAAAAAGACAAAAAATAACAAAGGCTGGAGAAGATGCAGAGAAAGAGAAATATTCATATACTGTTGGTGGGAATGTAAATTAGCACAGCCACTATGGAAAAAGTATCAAGATTCCTCAAAAAACTAAAAAATAGAACTACCATATGATATAGCAATCCCACTGTCAGGTATATATCTAAAAAGAAAGGAAATCAGTATACTGAAGAGATATCTGCACTTACATGTTCATTGCAGCACTATTCACAATAACCAAGGTACAGAATCAGCCTAAATGTCTATCAATGGATGAATGGATAAAGAAAATATGGCATACACAATGGAATATTAGCCATAAAACAGAATTAAGTCCTGTCATTTACAGCAATATGGTCATTATGGTAAGTGAAATAAGCCAGGCACAGAACAAAAATATCACATGACCTCATTCATACATTGGAGCTAAAAAAGTGCATCTCACTAATGTAGAGAATGGTAGTTGCCAGAGGTTGGGAATGGAAGTGGAGGGATGAAAAGAAGATGGTGAAGGGGTACAGAAATACAACTGGATAGAAGGAATATTTCTACTATTCAAGAGTACAGTAAGAAATTATGGTTAATAATGTGTTATATATTTCAAAATAGCTAGAAGACATGAACTATAATGTTCCCAACACAAAGAAAAGATCAATGTTTGAGGTTATGGATATCCCTAACCATTACTATGGTTTGATCATTACTATGATCATTACTATGTTGTATGTAGGTATCAAAAAATCACATGTACCCCCAAAATATGTACAACTATAATATAGCAATTAAAAATAGCAAGAGTGGAAAACAAGCTACTTGATTCTCTTTATGAGGCTAATAAAATTATAACAGCTTTATTAGTATATACCTAATATATAATAAACTGTACAGATTTAAGGTTAAATTTTGGTAAGTTATGACATATTTCTGTAACTGTGAAACTATCATCAAAATCAAAATAATAAGTGTAATCCTACTCCAAATTTTTCTAGTGCCACTTTTTAATCCCTCTTTTCCTTCCTAACCCTGCCTTTCGCCATCCACTGTCTGCTTTAGTCACTAGACATTACTTGCCTTTTCTAGAATTTAATGTAAATGGAATCATACAGAAAATACTCTTTTTTATCTAGCTCCTTTCACTCAGCATAACTGTTTTGAAATTCATCCATGATATTGCATGTATCAACAATTCATTCCTTTTTATGGATAAGCCACAATTTATTTCTCCATTCACCTGTTGATGAATTTTTTTTATTGCTTCCAGTTTAGAGCTCTTGCAAATAAAACTCTCATCAACATTCATATACATGTTTTGTATGGACATATACTTTCATTTTTATTAGATAAATACCTGTGAGAAGAATGACAAAATGATACAAGAGATGTATGTCTAACTTTTTAAGAAGCTATCAAAACTTGTTTGCAAACTCTTCCAAAGTGTTTATGCTATTTTATATTTTTTGGTTCTAGTAGCTTAATTTTGTGTTTTTCTTTGGATTTGGATTTTTTTAAATGGACAACGATGTCATCTGTGAATAAAAATATTTTTGGTTCTCAATTTCAAATTTGTATCCATGTTATTTCATTTTCTTGCCTTATTGCACTGGCTGGAACTTCTAAAAAATGATAACAATTGATCCTTACCTTGTTCCACATCTCAGAGGGAAAACATTTAGATTTTGAGCATTAATTATGGTGTTAGTTACAGGTTTTTCACAGTTATACTTTATTTCATTGAGAAAGTTTTCTTTTAATTCTTAATTTGCCAGAAGTTTTTAAGAGGAATAAATTTTTATTTTATCAAAATCTTGACTGTGGGGATCTGATCAAATTAAAAAGCTTCTGCACAGCCAAAGAAACTATCACTAGAGCAAATAGATAGCCTACAGAATGGGAGAAAATATTTGCTCTCTACACTTCCGATAAAGGTCTGATAACAAGAATCTACCTAGAACTCAAAAGAATTAACAAGAAAAAATCAAACAACCCCATCAATAAATGCGCAACAGAAATGAACAGAAACTTTTGCAAAGAAGACAGAATAATGGCTAGCAAACATATAAAAAGAAGTTCAACATCTCTAATCATTAGAGAAATGCAAATCAAAACCACAATGAGATATCACCTAACTCCAGTGAGATTGGCTGCTGTCAAAAAATCCCAAAACAACAAATGCTGGTGAGGTTGTGGAGAGACAGGAACGCTCTTACACTGCTGGTGGGACTGCAAATTAGTATAACCTCTGTGGAAAAGAATTTGGAGATTCCTCAAAGAGCTAAAAATAGAAATACCATTCGATCCAGCAATAGCATTATTAGGCATCTACCCAAAAGAGCATAAGAGACATTCTATAATAAAGACATCTGCACCCGAATGTTTATGGCAGCACAATTCACTATTGCTAGGTCGTAGAAACAACCCAAGTGCCCATCAATTCATGAGTGGATTATTTAAATTTGGTATATGTTTACAATGGAATATTACTCAATTTTAAGAAACAACAGTGAGCTAGCACCGCTTATATTATCTTGGATTGAGTTTGAGCCCATTAATCGAAGTGAGGTGACACAAGACCGGAAGAATGGGCCTCACATGTACTCGCCATCAAATTGGTACTGACTGATTAACACTATGGTGCTCAAATGGCGGTGGTGTTCACCAGGGATTCGGGGATTGGGGGGGTAGACCCACATCAGAGGGACGCGATGAGCATTTTGGAGGGGAGGGGAATGCTTGAAATGTAGTTGGGGATGGAAATTAGGGGTCTCAATAGGGGGAAGAAAATGTTCTAAAATGGATTTATGTGAATAGCTGTACAACTTGGTAAATTTACTAATAATCATTTAATTGTACACTTAAAATGGATTAATTGCATGGCATGTAAATTATACTTCAATAGAGTTGTTTAAAAAAAATCTTGACTGCGTCTATTGAAATGTTAAAATGTTAAAATGATGAGGTATTATATATGTATACAACTATGGTAAATTAAATTACATTTTTTATGTTAAACTATCTTTGTATTCTTATAATAAAAGCCACTAAGCCATGATTTATTACGCTTTCTATTTATTGATGTATTGAATTCACTAAAATCTCAGTAAGAATATTTGCCTCTTTGTTTGTGAAGATGTTGGTCTGTGGTTTTATTTTTCTGTCAATATCTTTTTCTGGTTTTGGTATTAGGGTAATGATGGCCTTACAGACAAGATCGGGGCGTTCAGGCTGGTATGGCCGTAGACATGAGGGACTTATAGAATGAGTTGAGAAGTAGTCTTTTCTGTTTAATTTTCTAGAAATATTGTATTGAATTAGTATTATTTCTTCTTTAAATATTAATAGAATTCACCAGTGAAGCCATCTTGACCTGGAGTATACTTGTTTAGGGAGAAGGAAGGAGACAATTTTTAACTACAAATTCAGATTCTTTAATAATTATAAGGCTATTCAGGTTGTCTGTTTCTTCTTGAGTGAAATTTGGTAGTTTGTGTCTTTCAAAAAATGTGCATTTCACCCAATTTGTTGGCATAAAGTTTTTATAAATGCTTATAAAGTGTATTGACATAAAGTTATTCATAATATTACCTTTTATTCTTTTTGTCCAGAGTGTCTTTAATGATGTTTCCTCTCTCTCCTAGTATCGACAATATGTGTCTTCTCTCTTCTTTTCCTGATCTGTTCACTTAAGGACTTATTAGTTGTATAGATGTTCTCAAAGAACCATCTTTTGGTTTCATTAACTTTCTTTTTTATTTTTCTGTATTATATTTTATTCATTTCTACTCTTCCTTCTTGTTTTCTTTTTCTGATTACTTTGTTATTTTTTGGATTTCTTGGGCTTAAAGCTTAGGGAATTCACCTGCGAGCTTTCTGGTTTTCTAATAGAGGCATTTAGTACTACACATTCCTTTTTAAGCACTGTTTTATCTAAATTTCACAAACTTTGATGTAATGTTTTCATTTTTATTCAGCTCAAAGCACTTTCTAGTTTCCCTTTTGGCTTTCTCTTTGATTCAATTGTTTAGAAGTGAGTTATTTAGTTTCCAGATATTTGAGTATTTTCCAGATAATTATTTTTCTACTGATAGCTAATTTAATTCCATTGTGATCAGAGAACATACTTTACATAATTTTAATATCTTTATATTAACTGAGACTTGTTTTATGGCCAAAATATGGTCTATCTTGGTAAGTATTCTGTGTGTTCTGCACTTGCTGAGTAGAGCAGGCTCTAAATGTCAGTTAGATCCAATTGCTTGGTTGAGTTGTCAAGCCTTCTTTATCCGTGGTGATTTTCTGTTTTTATTGTTGTAGCAATTATTGAGACTGGAATGTTAAATCTCTGGCTATAATTTCAAATTTGTCTATTTCTCCTCATAGTTCCATTGGGTTTTAAAATATATTTTTTAAGCTCTGTTATTAGGTATATAAGCATTTAGTGTTTCTATACCTCTTGATTAATTGATCATTTTATTATTATGAAATGACCCTCTTTATTCCTTGTTTGACATCCACTTTGTCTGACATTAATATAGCCATTATAGTTTTTTAAAAATTACTGTTAGAATGGCATCATTTTTCTAACCTTTTACTTTTAACTTATTTGAGTCATCATATTTAGTTGGGCCTTGCTTTTCTTTATCCAATGTGACAATCCCTGCTTTTTAACTGGGCTTTCTAGACCATTATATTTAATGTGATTATTTATATGAATGAATTTATATTTACCATATTGATAGTTATTATATAATGATCTCATCTATTTTTTCATTCTCTTTCTCCTCTTTACTGCCTACTTTTGGATTAAATGAGTATTTTTAATTACTATTCCCTTTTATTTCTTTTGTTGACATATTAGCTAATCTTTGTTTTATTTTTTAATGGTTGCTTTGGGTTTGTAGATATTTCTTTAACTTGTCACAGTCTACCCCAAGTAACATTATATCACTTCATGTGTAGTATGAGAACCTCAGCAATACGCTGCCGTCAACCCTCTCCTGGCCTTTGTGTTATTGTTGTCGTACACTTTACTTCTACATATGATTTAAATTCTTCAATAAATCATTACTCTTTTTTGCTTTACATGATCAATTATCTTTTAAAGAGGGTTAAAATAAGAAAAAGAAATGTTTGTTTTCCACAGCACTAATTCCTTTGGGTAAATTCAGATTTCCACCTGGTATCATTTTCTTTTTGTGTGAAAGACTTTCTTTATGATTTTAATTTTCGTGCAGTGCAGGCCCAGTGGTGATGAATTCTTTTACCTTTTGTGCATTGGAAAAGCGCCTATTTTGCCTTTGTGTTTGAAAGATATTTTAGGTAGGTATATAACTTTAGTTTGATGGGGGTTTTATTTTCTTTCTGTACTTTAAAGATATTGCTTCCTTGTCTTCCTGCCTATATGCTTCGTTCAGTAAGTATACTGTCATCCTTAGCTTTGGTCCCGTGTATGTAAGATGTCTTTTTCCTTTGACTGCTTTTAAGAAGTTCTATCACTTGTTTTAAGCAATTTGATTATGATATGCTTTGGTGTAGTTGGTCTTCATATTTCTTGTGATTGGGATTTGTTGACCTCCTTGAATCTATAGATTTATAGTTTTCACCAAATTTAGACAGTTATTAGCCAATATATCTTCAAATATTTTATTCTATCTGTTCTCTTTCCTTCAGAAACTCCATATACATATATATATTTTATATATACGTATATATTTGTCTTAAAGTTGTCCCACAGCTCTTGGATGCTTTGCTAATTTTTTTAGGAGTTTCTATCTGTGCCAAACACTGTAAGGTATTTTGCATACATTATCTCATTTTCTCTCACAACAAACATGTAAGTTAGGTAATACTATCACCTCATTTAGAGCACTAAAGTTTGGGTAACTTGTTCAAGATTACATAGTTCGTTACTGGAATACCAACATTGCAACCTAGGCGGTCTACTTCCTGCGCTTGTAATTACTCTATGTATTGCAAAAGAAAGGACAGACAGCATCTAGGGAGGGCTCTGGAAACCTGCTACCGTTCTCCTTTTCTTGTTTGCTTCAGAGACCTGCCACTAAGCACATCTCAGAAGCAAAATCCTGCCACAGTTCATAAGCACACTTTCCAAGTCCTTGTGCCATTTTTCCTAAAATATTCAAGGTGTTTAATACTTGGTGGCATCAACCACAAGCTCTAAGCCCTAGCCACCCTCGGGTTCATCCCAGGTTCCAGGAAGAGCTGAAAGAATAAGCAGAGCTTGACTCAGTCAACGAACCAACCCATCTACCAAGTCAACTCTAGACTTTCTATCTATTTAATTAAAACTAGAAATTCATTTCAAAATAAGCGAGGCTTATGCCATACACTCCATAGTCCACCCTCTCATTAGATGTTTCAACATTTGTCCAACTTTGAAAGCTCAGAAAGGAATGTCTGTCTAGAGCAAGAAAGTGATAAGTACTAAAAGGGCCTCAAAATGCATAGAAATCAGTTAGACGTGAGCCACGGTGTCTGACAAATAAAGACTCCTTAACATAGTAGCAATGTCGAAAATATGCTTCCAAAAGTGGGAATCTGGAGGAGAAGGTAAAAATTCTTAAAAGAATAGGAAAGAAGGTTGGAAAGTCAAAAGTCATTGTCATGAAACCAAGACAAGCTTGGCCTCACCTCTCTTAAAGAGGCCAGATTTTGATTTAGGCTTGTGAGCGACTTTTTGATAAACAGCCTCCTCTCTGCTCTGCTCCTCCCTCCCCCCAGCACCCCAACCCCCTCCACCCAGCCTACCTAAGTGGATGACATCGGTGGGCTGCATTGCTCTCTGGCTTCCTGTTGGATTGAATGAGCAGAAGCACCAGCAGATGAGAGAGTAAGTGACAAATTATTTTTACCGCCAACTCCTCCCTGCGGGGTTGCCACTGGCTAACTGTCCGTGGACTAAAGGTCTCAGATTCCTCTCCACCTTGCCTCTCTCTCTGCCTTCGGTTCTGGTAACGGTTCTGGTAACACTCCCTGCCCCTGCTCCTTCAGACCCAGGGGTGGCAAAGTGGCCTGCTGTCACCAGCCACCAGTACCACATTCTCCAGTACCACCATAACTCAGGCAGTTAACTCATGCCCTGCCCACATGTCTGCAAATAGTCTCTTTATTAAACTCTACTTGAGTTATCTTAATTTGAGGGTTATCCTGCTAGGGCCCTAACTGTACAGAGGCTAGGACCCAGCGCGCACTGATGAGCAGGAAAAGATTCCTGAGGTGGAGGAGAAGGAAAGATCGCAGAGAAGCAGCGCCTGCCGTCAGACCAGGCTACTGGGTAAGACTGGCCGTCTGCATAGCCATGCTGGTCAGGAAACTAGAAAACTGTGACTGGTGGGATCACTGCGGGGTCAGACAGATTTCAAATTCCTCAGATGACCAGAATCGTGACCATTTCCACTCTGGGTCTTTCCTTCCCTTCTCAGAGCCCATCAAAATATATTGTAACAACATTCCAACCTACCCACAGGGAGGAATACCAGCTCCAGGAAAGAGACCGTATTTTATGAGTCTAAACACACACACGGTAATTTAAGTGGATTATTTTAGCAAAGCATATCTCTATAGTGCCCCTAAGCTCTAGGAATTCACCAGATCTGAATTGATATAGAATGTTATGTTCTGCAACTCCTTTTGCTTTTAAATGGATTTTGTTCTAGTAGAGTTGTTTTTACCTGTGTGTATAATTTTAATTTTATATGTATTTAATTGTGTAGATTTTTCAGATGGGGTGTAGTGGAAAGAGTACTAGGCTGTGAGTGAGGGAACAGGATCTAGCTCAGGGTCTCTTGTGTAACTGATGCATGATCTCCCTGAGCTCTGGGCTCCTGGCTGGTTATAAGGAGGTAGCAGTCAATCTCAGTGTGGGTATCAGTACAATCGGTGTCTTTATTTTAGTTTCACAAGCTCTTGAGGCCTGGACTGATTGCATGTTGTGCTCTGCATAAAATTTTATATTATGTAAAACAAAGCCTAGTATTCTGATAAGGGATAAATGCTTTTGTAAGTTTTATTAAAGTAGATCAAATTTACATTTTTATTTTCAACTAAAAATATTTCTTGAAAATGACTTTTACTTATTCTTTGCTATCACTACGCATCTAGCCTAACTAGTTTGAGAAAACTACATTTGTTACAATTAACCTTGTACCTATGAGGTTGTAAAAATTTCAAAATCAACTTGTGCAATTAAGAAAATTTCACAACAGCCCAAAATACTAAGTGTTCTATCAAGTCTTCTATACCATTTTATTAGCAAATGTGATTTCTTATTGTTTGGCTGGCTATTGAGATTTAGTCTGATGTTAAAATTCTGGCATAGACTAAATAACTTCAAAATATTCATCACTGTCCTATAATTCCATTTTGGAACCATGGGACATATTTCAGTAAATTCCAAGAGGTAACAGGAAACCAACCAAGTATCTGCACATAATAAGCTTTTCTTTAAGTATAAAAACTAAAAAGTTTATCTTAAAATCTGTTATCATTTTTCATCCATTTAATATCAATAATTAAGGTTTTATGTGCTTTGTGGATGGCAGAAATGTTGGTTTACCCGTTATTCAATTAGTAAGAAGCTACTGAATACTCATAATGTGAGATGCTACAGAGTCACAAAGCATATCAATCTTACCAGGTAAGATCTATTTTAGATTCTCTGAGCACAGTGCCTTTTTCCTCCATCACATGTAATTGGAATTAAATATTTTTGTTCAAGTAGGTGTTTTCTGTCTTCCACTAAACTTTCTAAGAAAAAAATAATAATCCTTGTTACTTTGTCATAGCTATTATCCCTGGAGCCTAACACACAGGTCTCAACAAAACAGGCATTTGAAAAATATTTGCTGACTAAATGCATGACTTAAAAATTAGTTGGAAGGACAACACACATATATTTTAAAGTCAATTATCAATAGAAGGAAAAAATGAACACGTCAGACAATAATTCAAGACAAAAGGTGTCACCGTGCACTGAAATGGAGAAGATGAAATGAGAGTTGTTGGGAGACAGAGGGTCCAGGGTCGGCCCATCCCAAGACTTGGTTGGGGGTATTGTGGTGGGTACTGAGAGATAGGCCTGGGCTTCATGTAACTAAATCCTACACATATTAAGTCATGGAAGTCACCACAAAGATCTGGAAGATTATGCTCATTACAGAACACATCACCTGGAGAGCAAGCATCATGAATAAATATTTTTTTAATAAATACGGTAGTTGTGTCAATATGAAAATTATACTGCATTGTGTTTTCTGGGTTAAAATGTGACTTATTAAATAATTTTAAAAACCACAGTTTTGGTAACACTTTTTTTTAATTTCAGCATATTATGGGGGTACAAATACTAGGTTACATGTGTTGCCTTTTCCTCTCTTCCCCCCCACAGTCAGAGCTTCAAGTGTGTCCATCCCCCAGATGGTGCGCAGTGCACTCATTATGTATGTATATACCCATCCCCTCCAGCTCCCTTCCATCTGCCCGATGCCCGATAAATGTTATTCCTATATGTCCACTTAGGTGTTGATCAGTTAATACCAATTTGCTGGTGAGTACATGTGGTGCCTGTCTATCCATTCTTGGGATACTTCACTTAGTAGAATGGGTTTCAGCTCCATCCAGGAAAATACAAGAGGCGCTATGTCACCATTGCTTCTTATAGCTGAATAGTATTCCATGGCATACATATACCACATTTTATTAATCCACTCATGTATTGATGGGCACTTGGGTTGTTTCCACAGCTTTGCAATTGTGAATTGTGCTGCTATAAACATTCAAGTGCAGGTGTCTTTTTTTATAGAGTGACTTTTGTTCTTTTGGGTAGATGCCCAGTAGTGGGATTGCTGAATCAAATGGTAGATCTATTTGCATGGCTTTAAGGTATCTCTATATTACTTTCCACAAAGGTTGCACTAGTTTGCAGGCCTACCAGCAATGTCAGAGTGTTTCTATCTCTCTGCATCCATGCCAATATTTATTGTTTTGGGACTTTTTAATAAAGGCCATTCTCACTAGAGATAAGTGATATCTCATTGCAGTTTTGATTTGCATTTCCCTGATGATTAGAGATGTTGAGCATTTTTTCATATGTTTCTTGGGCATTCTTCTGTCTTCTTTTGGAAAGTTTCTGTTCATGTCCTTTGCCCACTTTTTGATAGGGTTGTTTGATTGTTCCTTGCTGATTTTCCTGAGTTCTAAATAGATTCTAGTTATCAGCCCATTATTGGATGTGTAGTTTATGAAAATTTTCTCCCATTCTGTAGTTTGCCTGTTTGCTCTTGTGACAGTTTCTTTGGCTGTGCAGAAGCTTTTTAATTTGATCAGGTCCCATTTATTTATTTTTGTTGATGCTGTGATTGCCTTTGGGGTCTTCTTCATAAATTCTTTGCCTAGGCCAATGTCTAGAAGA
>CAUYRT010003691.1:0-39131 GCA_963574885.1 Lepilemur ruficaudatus | reverse complement strand
ACACTACAAAGCTAGACAGACAACCTAAACTTGAGATTGGTTTGGATGTGTATTTTGTAATGTTGGGAGAAAGTGATGATGTTGGAGGAAAAGTGGCTTCCCTTTAAAATACTTTTGTTAAGAGAATGACTTGGAGCGGGAGGTTGCATCTCATTTCCAACCAATTCAACTCGGATTTCAGAAGCGACTCCAGGGAGTGTTGAGTAGAGGGAACATTTAGAAGAGAGAAAGAGACAGGGCTGAAGAGCTGAGAAGGGACCAGTTTATCGGAGTGCCGTAGGGAATCTCGAAGGGTTTTACGCTGTGGATGATGAAATGATCTGGACCATGATTACAGCCGATTGACGTGAGCAAGAGAGTACGCAGCAGGGTCATTTAGGAAGCAATTTGCAGTGGTCAAGGTGGGAGATGGTGACGGGCAAAGCGATGCCAGCGGAAACATAAAAAAAGGACCAATTTGGAATACCTTTTTTAGCCAAATCTACTAGATTTGGTGATTAAGTGGTAGAGGAAAATGCCAAAAAGTAACTGGATTTCTGGTGTGAATGACCAGATAGATTTAGGTGCCATTTAATGAGATAGAAAAAAAGAAGGTAGCGTTTGCTGAGAAGACAAAAGGAGGAACTAATTTGGGTGGAAAAATTAAAAGTTCAGCTTTGGACACGCTGAGTTTGAGATGGCTGTCAGAACCTGCGGGACGTCTTGGTGGGAATGTCCAGGCCCCAGTTGGACGAGAAATCAGAAGAGAAGTCTGGGTTGACGTTCGAAACCAGAGAAGAGTGAGTCCACTGTGTCGGTGGCAGAACAAACTAGTAAGGAGTGAACGCAGAGTGCCTGGTTAGCCACATGGAGTTCAGTGGAGGTTCACCCAGCCCACTTTGGTGGTCTGATCGAAGAGAAGTGAGATTGGAGTGTGTTGTAGAGAGAATTCAGGATAAGGAAGTGAAGAATGTCCCTGTGAAGGGGAAGAGGCGGAGGAATAGCAAATGGCAAAATGCATAACTGAAGGAAGATACAGTTTCAAGTGAAGGTTTTTTTTAAAATAAAGAGATACTAGAGTAGTGGTTCTTAACCCTGACTGTACGTTAGAATCTTCTGGAGAGAATTTTAAAGTGCTAATGCCCAGGCCTCTCTCAATTACAATTAAATCAGAACCTTTGCAGGTTCTGGGCACAGACATCTGTATTGTTAATCTACACAGGTAAATCCAGCCTACAGGTGAGTTGAGAATCATTGTCCTGAATATGCTTTTAGAGTATCTCAGGAGTTTGTTAAAATGCAGATTTTGATTCAGGGGTCTGGAGTGGGACCCAAGGTTGTGAATTTCTGATGCGCTCCCTGAGGGTGGCGGCGCCTGCTGCGTGAACCTGCGGTGCGTTTAAGCAGAAATGATCCCGAAGGGAAAGAGATTTAAGATGCCGGGGAGGGCCTAGCCCAAGAAATAGAGAAGGTTTGTGATGCCAAATCCCCGTGGGGGGATTGGCCTCGGGTAGGAGGGGGACACTCACTGGACAGGAGGGGGGACATTTGTGGGTTTATCTATTGGGTGGTCAGGAAGATAAAGGATTTGTGGCCCAAGGGTTTTGACCGTTGCAGTTTCTCTTCACCGGTTTCTTGTTTGTGCTTTCTGCCACCTCACTCCAGTCTCTGTAAGGACAGCTCCTCCTGCGAAGGCCGAAGGTTGTGGTACCTGAGTGCGGGCAGGGACCCCGGCGGAGCATTTCGCCTGCACAGGTCCTGTATTTCCAATGAGGCCCAATGGGTCTCCTCTTTCTTCCTTGGGGACTGCTTATGAGGTCGGGGACTCCGGGTCTACGAGCGGCTGTGGCAGAGATCCCTGTGTTCCTTCTGCAAGGTGGGGACTAGCCCGGGGCCCGAAGCTGCGGATTACGCGGGCTTGGCCTCTGGAGTTGGGGAGTTGAAAGAGATTGGGCAGGAGATTTATGGCTGGCTGCCAGAGGAGCACTTTAGGTCACGGAGGCTTATGGAACTGCTCAAGTCTCAGTATGTGGAAGGCAAATAGCTGTCTGCTTTACTCAGGCCCAACCGAAGTGAAAATACACAGCCGTGCAAGGCAGCCGTGGAAACCTGCGCACAGACAAGGTGGGGGACAGCCCGCAGAGAACCGAGGGCCCTCAACCACCTCTCTTTTAGCCAAAAACTTGAGGAAAATCTTTTTTCCTATATTTGATACTGCTTAGGGAAAATACCCAGGCAGTGGGTCTGTGTCCAGGCTACTGGAATAGCAGTTTTCCCATTTGCTGAGCACCGATGACCACGCCGGCCACCTTACGTGGCTTATCTCAATGCATCAGTACAACGACCCATGTCATGGGTACTATTATTATTGCCATTTCACAGATGAGTAAACCACGGCTTACAGAGATTAAAGAACTTGCCTCAAGTCACATTCTTTGAAGTAGTAGAACCAGTATTTAAACTCAAGCAGTTGGACTTAGACCTCCTGCTCTTACCTGCTGCAGTATATTGCCCTCTCTTTATGTCATCTAATGACGTGGGTACTACGAGGTGGCAATTTTTCATGCATTTCTGCACGTCCACATTTGCCAGCAAAGGCACTGTCTTTGTTCCAGACTCTATTTCCAAGGATGCTTTTATAGCAAACAATCTTGGAAGACAGACATAGCAAAGCCCTCTGGAGTGACGAGCAGGCATGCCTGGTGCCTGGTAGAAAAGATCTGAGTTCCCTGGGTTCGAGTTTCTTCTGCTGTGGCACAGCCTGCTGTGTCTGCTGGTGTCATGTGGTCCTCTTTGAGTTGTCCTGTGGAAACTGGGGACTGAGGAACCAACAGAAGTGCTGATGCTGCAGACACTATGAGAAATAGACTGTCCTTGTGTCTGTCTCCCAGGAGTCCAGTATCTTCTCTCAGCATCCGTGGAATGTGGCTCACTTAGTCTGCACTTGTTCTATTTCATAATAGTAGAAGGGCCAGACTAGAAAGGGGGCTAAAATCACGGATGGACTCTGTGGAGACAATGCCACAGCTTCTAGAGGGAAGGCAGAGAAAAGTTTAATGAAGGTCAGTGAACCCTGTGGGCTCATTGCCCAAACCACTTGTCTACCCACTTGTCTTCTGAATCTCACAGTGGACATTAGGGTGCTCCACCCAGATGTTACCTTCAGAGCTGAAACACTCACCCCAGGTGCTGGAAGGACTAGCAGTGAAAGGCCCTCATTTGAGTCCCTCTCAGTAAATTATCTCTGGCTGCCTTGCCCAAGCTCCAGCCTCCTTCCATCAATCCATGGGCTGGGGCTGGGGAAAGGTGGGAGGAGGCAGGTCACACTACGTTGCCCTTGTTTCAAGGGAGGACAGCTCTGATCTTAGCTCCAGAGCTTCCTGTGGAAGAGACTCCATTTATTTTCTGCCTTTTTTTTTTTTTTTTTTTAGCAAAGGCATCACAGTTCAGCTCCTTCCTCTGCTCAAGTCTACTTCCTCCTGAGGGCCCTCCTGAGGGCCTCCTCAATAGATTTCCAGCACACAGTCTCAGTACACAAACCTTGCAGAGTATTTCCTGGGGAACTGACCAAAGACAGATCTCTTATAAATCATAATTTGAAGCCAAAAGTCACACAGAAAATGTGCTTCCGAAGATTTTGTGTGCTTCAAGTCACAATTTTGTGGCTGTAGGTTTAAACAAGCCATTTAAAATATCACCTAGAAACGTAATAAGATCATGTAGTTAATCCAAATTTTGATAGTTATGTTAAAGAAATTATGTCTTTAAGCATTAAAGTTTTGATAATTTTGTAGTATATTCTACGAATCACTTTTTCTCACACATAATAATACTAATAAGTATAAAGTAATAGAAAAATCATTAGCTGATCATAAAATGCCCTGATGGAAATTTTAGTGTAATTGAATTTCTGTTTTCCCTTGAGATACATACAAATGCTGTGAACATTTCATAGATTATGTAAATGGAGCAGTGGGAAGCAAGTGACACCATTTAACGTGTCCAGGAAAAATATATTAACCTCCTTTCTACAGAGGGAGGCAAACAAGACCATGAGCTTTGTTGGGATGGAAAATTTGAGACTTTGCACGACCTCTGAAGAATATGTTGATATATGGAGGGGAAAGTGATCATGAATACACTGGAACAACTCCTTCACTTCTGAATTGAGAAGAATAAACCAGTGAGAGAAAGGACCACAGGGCAGGTGGGTGCCACGCCGGCATGACTTCAGCAATGCTAAGGAATACGGCCTTCTGTCAGGTGAGGTCATCAGCTTTATTCTAGCCATACAAGTTTGCACAAATCCACATTTGGATTATGACTTGCCTGAAGGTTAAAGGGTTAGCATGGTTACTGACTGTTTCTGATTCCAAAACTAAGTGATGAAATTAGACCCCCTCAGCCCACGCAGCCATAAGTTTTGTACCACTTGATAAGCAAATCAGATTTTTATCATGCTGGGGAAGTTCAATTTTCAAACTGTGCTGATGGGAGGATTACTTTTTTATTATATAAAAGTAAAAGCAGAGCTAAGCTAAAATATTTTAAAGCTTCATTTAAAAAAATAGTTTTAAGTGAAACATGAACGTTTCTCATGAATAAACGCATTGTATTTACAAATTTCATCCTGGTCATGCAACCAGTTAAACCAGTTACTTTTAATCAGGACTATTGCATAAGGTTCAATACTCAACTCAGTCATGTAAACAAAGAAGGCAAGCTAAGTGGTTTAGAGTCTGCAGAACGTTTAGTTTGGTTAATGTAAATCTCCCACATAAGGCAACGATCTTTAATTTGAAAAAAGAAGTCTCAGAGATAACAAATATTGCTAATACAAACAGTAAGGAGTATTTGGTTTAAACCATTGGTTAGCTTATCAGAAGTTCCATACAATAAACAGAGTTGCAGTGTGTTCTAAACAACTAATAAATTGCTTCATATTCCTGGTATCTTATTATTCTAGTCTTTAGACCAAAAGTGAGATAACAGATTGAGCAAGTTTCTACAGAGGAGCAGCAGAAGTTCAGTCAAGGTGGCATTACAAAGATATTTTGTTCTACAAAGGTGATAATACGAATACATTGTTAGAGACTCAAGTTCCCTGATGGAATGAAAAGCCTCAACGTTTTTGAAGTTAGAGCTGTGCAAAGTTTTTTTTTTATTGTTACCTAAAGCCATCATTATTGTTCAACAATTGTTTAGCAGGGGCAACAGAGACACAGTTGGTTAACCAGTTGAAATTCAAATGATAAAAATGCAGACAGGGTTATCTTGAGATCAGCGTTCAACTCAGAGGCAGTCTAGTACAGTACTCTGTGCGTGTGTGTGTGTCTGTGTGTGTGTGTGTGTGTGTGTAAATGACCAAGGACTCTTAATGAGACCTGAGATTCCAAGAAAATGTACATGAGAGCCTAATGCAACGGCTGGAATATGAAAAAAACCTCAATGCATGTCAGTCTAGGACTATACATAGATGGAGATGCTGCCTGTCTGTCTGGGTGCTGAGGATGGATTCACTACAGTCAAGCTTGCATTGCAGCCATGGAAAATTCCAAGCAGAGTTCTTTGATACCTGACTGCTCTGTGGTCCATACCCCTTAGCAACAGATACATCAGAAGCCACTCTTTCTGGAAGTTCTGGGCTACACTCAGGGATTACTTGAAAATCCTGGAAGCTGGACAGAGTCTCCCCGAAGCTAAAAGATTGAAAACAATAAAGGGAAATGTGGAAGAGAATGTGTGTGGGTTTCTCCCACGTAGGTGAAAGAAAACAGTCATGACAATCGTGGGTCAGATTTTAAAATCAGGCCCAACAGATTTTGATGCCTTTATGACACATTCTAATACTCATCTTTGGAAAAGAATATCTCGGGTTAAGTGGCTAAATCTAGTTCTTGTACTTGGAATGGGTCTTTCCTTCAGTGTTTACAGCTCAGAAACAATAGACATGCCAAATAAGATAGTGTGCCACAGAGGAATCTGAAAAGGTGCCATGAGTCAAGCCCTTTGTGAGGCAGGTCGGTGCAGGTCCCTTTGTTCTCAGGAGCAGGCGGAGGAACCCCTGATATCCAGCTGTTCTTTCACTCCTGCACCAGATATGTCCCAGTATCAATACTTCACTCCCCCTGTGGATTAAGGGGAAAGTGACCTTCGTTTCCTTTCTCATTCTATTTTGAAACCTCACATTTCTTTCTTCCTACCGGTGATAACAAATGCGCGTGAGTCACAGCCACCTGAGCTCTGGCTCTGGCATTGCCTTCAATGCCATCACGGGAGCCTGGTAAACGGTGTTAATGGCAGATCTTAGATTTCATTGATCAAGGAAAACTACTTTCAGGTTGCTTACCTTGGGATGGCTTTGCTTTGTATAAAGAAAATCAATTTATGACAATCAAATTTAATTAACTATCCCTAGTCCGCATAGCAGTCATTTAGCATGACAAATTTTTCTTCACAAAATGAAGACATTTAGTGAGCTGTAAGTTTTCTGAATGTTGTATATGTAATAAAGGAAAAGCTTTGAACTGGGGTTCAGGTGAGCCAGGATTTAATTGCATTTGTGCCACTTACTTTTAAACCCTTTCCCTATGTATATCAACTTCTTTATCTCTGTGGTTTCCTCACTTGCAAAATTAAAATCAGAACAAACTGGGCTCTAGACCTGTATGATTTTTGTGAACTCCAGGCAAACATCTCTTTTGATGGATCTCTAGATTTAGAAATGTCTTTTGCATTTATTGACATCCATAATCCAGGCAATGAAAGCAATAAAGAAAAGGACTTTGCTAAGACCAGAAGATCTATTTTCCTTTTTCCCTTTTTATATTTGCAGTTGGTTGGGGCAGAAAGTTCTTGTGTGTTTTTGTGTGGGTATACATGTGGTAATGAATCTGAGATGAAAAGTCAATCTCTTTAAGAAAACTCTCCCTGATGATGTTTAGCATTTGTCTATACTCTCTTTCACTCGAGACTCAGCTTTGAATAAACACTGCGCTCTCAGCCAAGGACTCGTAAATCCAGCCTTAGTCATCACTGTCTTGTTTCGCCCACGTGGAGGAAGCCCACACACATTCCTCTTCATGTTTCCCTGTATTGTTTTTAATCTTTTAGCTTTGGGGAGATTCTGCCCAGTTTCTAAAAACTTCCAAGTGATCCCTGAGCATAGCCCAGAGCCTCCAGAAAGAGTATTTCTCCAACAAGCTTCTAAAAGTATCTGTTGGTAAGGGGTATTGACCACAAGAGCGATAAGGTATCAAAGAACTCTGCTTAGAATTTTCCACAGCTGCAATGCCTGACTATAGTAAATTCATCCTAGGCACCCGGACAGACAGGCACCATCTCCATCTATGTATAGTGGTAGAGTGACACGCATTGAGCCTTTTTCATATTCTGGCCATTGCATTAAGCTCTACATGTATATTTTCTTGCTTAGTCTCCATGACAGCATAGTGAATTATCTCCGTTTTCTAGAGAGTGAAGGTGACTTGCTCAAGACCATTCACGTCTTTACATCTTGATTCCAAATGCTGCAGTCTTAACTACTTGGAAAGTTATCATCTGTACCCAGAGCCCAATCTCCTGATAGGTGACTAGTTAAGAGTACTTTAACCCTTTTATAGTAGAAAAAGGATTCAAATCTGTTTCATGTCTGTTTCATGCAGTTCCCAGACAGTCGCAAACACACCCAAGGTGAAACTCATGCTGAAAAAAACCAAAAACATGAGCTAGTACCTGAAATGAGAAAGAAAATAGAAGAGATGGTTCTAGTGACCTATCTGATCACCACTCCAAGCAACCTGTCTGGACTTTTGCATTGAAAAGCAATTTTTTTCAGAACACTTTTAAATCTACAAGTTACATGGTTGGTTTGTGACAAAGCTTTTTAAAAAGAAGTCTTTGTGGTGGTAAAGCTTTAAAAGATACATGTTCAAGACCAGGAAAGGCAAACCTCCCGTGTCCTGTTTAGTCTCTAGCACGTTTCTTTACAAAACATGAGCTTCAGTCTGCATGTGCCTAATTTGGGCAGCCAATTGTTTGTCTTAGAAAATAATTCAAAGTTGATCTGTCCTAGTTGCTTGTTTATAATTCTGTAGTAATCCTCGATTTGTGGATCACAACTCGTCAGCAAAACATGATGAAGATCAAGAAATCTTGGAAATCAAGAAACCTCAATTTTCTTTCTCTTGATGTGTTTCTAAGAGATGGAAAGTGAGAAAGGAAATTAGCAACTACCATTATCTCATTTACTTCCTTCAACAACCTTAAGGATATTGTTGTCTCCTTTCCCCAAGAATAGTAACAGAGGCCCAGAAAAGAGGACTCTCTTGCTCTGTCACCTGTGATCTGGGAGCACAGACTGGGACTCAGTGTGCTGACTTCTGTCCAGTGCTGCCTCCTACACCCTCTAGTCAGGCAGGACGATAAAATGTTCTTCAAAACTCAGTGAGGTTGCACACCTCCAAATATCGTGAATTATTCAGTCATTTCAGCATAATAATTTCACTAATTTCATTACAAATAAAAGCTTTAAAATCTCTACTATATGGATAGATCATTACTGAGCTCCCTCTTTTTTCTTAGTCCCCAAAGAAAGTGAAATTATAAGTCTTGTCTGCATGGCAGAGCTTTGGTGCCTTATAGACTTGCTTTAAATGTAGTATCTTTTCAAATAATAAAATATGTATTTGTAAAAGTGAAAATTCACATATGCAACAGTCTGTCCATAAGAGGATTAGATTTGGAAACTATAATTTGAAAGAGTTTTAAGCCTTTACAATAAATTGATTTAAATTCAAAAAAGGCTTATTAAATATGAATTGATGGAAAGTGAATATTTATAACCCTTGTTTTATGAATTTCGGAAAGCTGAAATTCATTAGTTCCTGATTCATTAGCTTTTCAGAGTTAGGAGGGAAAGGTCCCTTGAATTACTTGACAGATAATCGTACAAAGATGTGAAGTCAAAAGTCTTACTTCACTAAGCCTCATCTGCAGTTGCAGGAAGGCTGGGCGACCTTGTCTAAACATTTGATGGATGTGGAATATTTCTTGCCGTAGATGCTTAGCATGGACCACGTTCATTGTCCTAGTATTTGCCACGCAGAAATAGTCCCTCACTCCGCTTTTAATGGATGTGCTACAAACGCTGTGGAGAATGAGTCATGCCCAGGGACACAAGGCCACAGGAAAGATTGCAACGACGCAGTCCTTTGAAGCAGAGAAAGCTGTGCCTTTCCCAAGGGACCTGCCTGTAAAGTTTTACTTAGTTTTCTTTCCACCAAGGAGGCCTTTCAGAGAACCCCACGTAAGTTAAGGACGGCTTCTCTAGGATACTACTACAAAATGGAGCCAACAAATGAAATCCTTGAGATATAAAATATTAATTGATAGGAATTAGTGTAATAAGAAACAATTTGATATTTATTGTATTACAGAAGCTACACTTAGGAAAAAAATAACACTGAGTTCTAGACCTTTATTTTTCTTCCTTGGAAAATGCCTTGAAATCTTTCCCAACAACACAATCTAACTATACAGGTTATGGGTGAAATATATTTTCAAGGCAAGTTGCAGCTTAGTTGGTCAAATTTTTTCTGTAGGAAAAAAAGAAAAGATGATTTGAATGAGTTCTGGATGGGCTAACCCTGAACAGTTATTTCTTGATCATCAAACCAGTGTGACTGCAAGCAAGTCAGTGTGTGTCCCAACAGAAGAAGTCTACTGTTGCCTAAGAAAGGGATGAATTTTCCTCCTCTTGAATCAAAATGTTCCTTCAGAATTAAATCATTGATTAAAAGCTGTGGAGACTCACAGTGTCCCAATGTCAGTTCAAATTCTTTTGGCTGAAAATCTGTATTAAAATGGCTTAAATGATAAGAAAATGTATTCACACAACTGAAAGTCCAAGATGAGATGTCTACAAGGTTGGCTTCATCCAGGGGCTACCTGTGCATTTTCTGTGTGATGTTTTAGCTGGTGTTGCCCTAGACCGGCTTCACTCAAGGGTACAGAAATGGGCGTAGTTGTCAAAGGCCTCATATCCATTTATACTGCAACATCCTGGGGAAGAGGCTTCTGGAACCTCACAGAAAATGGCATGGCCAGGTACTGATCAGCTTCAGCCTGAAATCCTTGAGCCAATCTTTGACTAAAAGATGTAGGCTTGGGATGACCTTTATTGAGTTAAAATAATCAGGGCCCCATCCCTCAAGTGGAGGACGGGGACAACCTCCCCTCAACCCACATGCCACATGCCACAGTGGGTGAAGGGTGGAAGGGATGTTGAAGAGACTATCACGATGCCCACCTAGGTTCATGAAACCTTAGTCAAAGGTCCACATTTCACAATAAACTCCTAAGAACACGATGTACACTTTCTGATGTGAAATGTTTGTCAGAGAAACTTGTTCCAGGAGAAAGAAAAGGATCAGTAATTTTTAAGTTTTCAGCATAACTAAGAAGACACGCACTCTGCCTCTCCTGTGCTGGTCTCTTACTGTTGAAAGGTGGCAGCTGACTCTCATGTCTTGTGGGCCACCCCTGTGTGCCTCTGCAAATCCTGTGGGCCTTGTGTCACCCCCACCGCAGACACTGCTGAAGTGACTAGTTCCACATGGGCACTGACTGGCTTTGAGCAGGTGGACCCTGCCCGCCCCCTGCTGCAGGCCATGGGGTTCTCTGTGGATGCCTGAGAGAACCTGCTGGGCAGTGCAGGGGAGTTGACACCCACAGAGCCAACCTTAGCAGTATGGGATGGGACCAAGAGTCATCACTCCTCCCTTTGTCCTCTGTGTGGACGGCTCTGCAGCACATCTCAGGAGGCTCCTCAGAAGGTCCAGAGGTTAAGTCTCAAAGGCGTCTTGTATCAACTTTCCCTCCTTCCCTCTTCCTGTCCCTACCCCCTTCACTCCATTCCCTAGGATCACTTTCCAAACAGATGCCTGCCTCTAGGCCCAGAGTCTGGCTGTGCTGCCAGGGATGCCCTCACAAAGGAGCACTACTTCCTAGGTGACAATACATAGCTTATGTCCACAGCAAACCTAAATGTTACCTTGCAAACACATACATCAACCCCCAAACCTCTGCAGACTGTAGCCAATCTAAATCTTGGATTCCAAGCAAAAACCAGATTCCCCATTCATTGCAGTGTCCTATGTAACACCCCTCGGTCCCCACATCCCACTGCCTTTCTCCCCAGACAGTAGCTGTCTCATCATTTCCATCATTTCCTGCCTGGGAATTGCCGTGTGTGTGTGTGTGTGTGTGTGTGTGTGTGTGTGTGTGTGCATTCTCCAAGAGAGAAGTGGCTGAGGGCAGGTTGAAGTGGGAGTGGAGATGATGCTACATCAGAGGAACAACAGAAGTGGAGGAATTTTAAAGACAAGCTCACGCCGGGGTTGAGCATCTGAGAACAGGTACCCGCGGGAAGGCTTGCAGCGACTGCACCCAGACCAAGTCCTGGTACAGACCTAGCTTTGGGCCCTGCTCTGCTCCCCCCACACAGTTGGTGATACCACCTGCAGAGAGACTGCGGGATCAGGTAGGAGAATGTGTTCTAAGTACTTCTAGAGCCAGCACCCTATAAATACTTCCTATGGTTATTTGATTGTCTTCTCACGTAGGTCTCTCTTGTTCCCCAAAGAGTTTAAAGCATCTTCTCTCTAATCTCTCAGCAACCTTACACTACACGTTGATACTACTGCTCATGACGCTGCACAAATACCTACAATGATCAGAACCTCAGCTGTAACTTTAGGGGCAGCAAGCTAATCTTTCTTACTTCCGTCATCCACAAAAAGATCAAAAAATACACGCCACTGAGCGAATGCTTAGCTGTTCTTGAGCACACAGCACTGCCTGGATGGTGGAGGGGAGAGAGAAGGAGGGAACAAGGGGCAGAAACGATGTTACCTGCACTCAGAGCTGTTCAGGTGAGATGCTGCAGAGGCAGCGGTCAGAGTCATTGTCAGTCTCCCTAAAATCTTCCTGTGATTTTCCCAAAGGTTTCAATTCCTGACTTCAGGGGTATCCTACACACAAAAGAGTACGAAAACACTGTGCTAACCAATGCCTTCTCCCTGAGAAAGAAGCATGGAGAGTGAGACACTGGGCATCCATAGGTGGGTCTATTTTTTTTTCCAAACATCTTTATTTCTACTCAGAGTTATTTGACCTCAAGGCTGACCAAAGGGACTTGAAATGATCTTACATTTTATTTCTTTTTCAGGCTTTAATACCATATAAATACATTCTTTTTATTTTTTTTTTTAATTTTTACAGAAGGTTTCTGTCTGTCATCCAGACTGGAGTGCAGTGGTTCAATCAAAGCCTACTGCAGCCTCCAACTCCTGGCCTCCAGCGATCCTCCCACCTCAACCTCCTGAGTAAGTAGCCTGGGACTACAGGAGCATGCCACCATGCCTGGCTAATTTCTTAAATTTTTTGTAGAGGGGGGGTCTTGCTATGTTGCCCAGGTTGGTCTCGAACTCCTAGTGTCAATTGATCCTCCTGCCTCAGCCTCCCAAAGTGTTGGGATTATAGGTGTGAGCCACCAAGCCTGGCCCATGTAAATATATTCTTAATACAAATGAAAAGTTATTCACTAGCTTATCTTCCTGTCAGCTTTCATACACTTTTTGTTCAACTAATCATGTTTAGTGATTTTTATTTACAACATTCATAGAAAGCAATGATGCATGTGTTTCTTATGATGTAATAAACTCTTGCTGAAGGCCTTTAAAATCTGGCCTACACTACTAGCAAATTTCAAGCTGTTGCAATTCTAGGTCCAAGAAAAACCCATTCTATTTTATCTGTACTGGAAAAATTGTGGGGAGACTTTCTCTTTATTTATAATTCATTTGTGGTTATACCTTGGGGTCCTTAGAAGCTACTCATGTATCTTCAAAGCCTCCTTGCAGGTTTAAAATTCTCTTGAGTGAAGAAAGAAGGCATCCTAGGCATATAGAAAAGGCTTGGTGGTCATTAATGGAATCAAATCAATGCCCAAAGTCTGCTTTCTCAGGAAAAAAAAAAAAAAAACAACAGTCATGAGCCACCATGACAACAAACTTCAACATTTTTAGTCAAACCTTGATGTCTCTCACTCTTGAGTCTTAGTAAGAAATGGGAGTTAGTAAATGCATGAAAGGAAGTAATGATTCATTGTTGCTATTACTATCATTAACATTAGTGTTTCATTTTCTTTTTTTCCTCTTTGGTAAATTGACTATGCATAGGCTTGAAACAGTGAGCATCTCCACAGCAGGAGGTCAGCCGCAGGGCACAGGGGAGCCTTTGCAGAGAGGGTGAGTGTCGCTCAGAAGCAACGCGTGTCATGGGTTGATAGTCTTACTCCTGTTCCTGGCAACTTGTAAAAGGGATTACTATTTGCTCAGTGCTGTTAACTCGTATTACTTTCCTGGTCACCAACACCAGTACTGAGCTGTCATTTAGAGTATAGCACAGGGGTATAGAAACTTGAGCTTTTAAAATAACAAATAAATAAAAGGAAAAAAAAAAAAGAAAAACTTGAGCTTTAAGACTGGACAGGGAGAAATTCTGGGGGCAATATATAAAGAAAAAATAAAAATGTTTTGGGATGACAAAGCAAAGCAGTATGTAATATACTCTTTACAATTAAATGTCAAATAGCAACAAACTATGGAACCAATGGGAAAAACAAAATGAAACCTCAGCGTATACCCTGTGCTCGCTTTTTAGTGCTGACATATTGCAACTTTACTTGGCCCTCTCCCAGCTGCACAGCTGTTGTTTTGTCTTGTTTTTTTGATGTGACTCTTAAGTCAAAATCTCTCTCTCTCTCTGTCTTTCTCCTGCTCTCTGATTTGTGGGGGAAAAAACAAAATCCACCTATAGTTCTAAGATGCCAGTGCAATGCCTCTCACCTACTCAGGTAGATATCTACTCACACAATCAGCTAACATCCACATAATGAAAAATATTTCTGATATACTTCTTTTTGACACTCAGCCTTCTCTTCCTGAAACAATTGAGGTAGTCAGTTCTCTTTGGAGCGTACCCTGCTCCGTCTGTCCTGAATCACCCTTTGCTTGCACTATGCTCCTGAGCCTGAGCCAGCGCCACTACCTGGAAGCCCCCAGGCAGCCTGGGTTCCACGACACGGTAGTGACATTGCAAGTTACTAATGCTCCCTAGGCCTGAGTTTCCTCATCGAAAAAGTGGAGATAACAGTAACAGCCATAGCCAATTCATGGGTTACTAGCATTAATGATATATAACGGCTGATATTTACTGTGTTAGGCATAGTCCTAAGTCTCCCCGTAGATTATTAATTCATTCCTCTCAACTCTAGCATTTACCTCCAAATGGGATAAATACTATCAACCCATTTAACACATGAGAAATTGACATTGAGAGAGGTGAGCTAACTTACCCAAACACACCCAGCTAATAAATGCTGCAGCTGGGGCCTGAACTGAGACAGTCTGCGTCTCAGGCCCACCCTCATAATCAATGCATTCCTATCATGCGTTCCTATTCATTACCTTTGTGGCAGAGTATGTGACACACAGCACATGCTCAGTCAATGTTTGTTAATTTATTGTCCTCTCTTAGAACTTTCTCATATTCTTTAGAATTCAACCCAGGCAGCAGGAGTGCAAGGTCACCCAGACGCTATGGTCCTCTCCACGCCACTCTGCTGGGCTACCACAGCACTGTGAGCATCCCCTGGGCAAGGTCTCCTCCCAACTCTCCCGCTAGCCTGTAAGTCCACCGAGAACGTATGGAGAACGGCATCTCTCCCTGCTCTGCACCCTGGCTGCCTAACACATTTTAGGAATTCAGTAGAAACCTGATGAAAGAAGGGAGATGTGAATGTCTGTGTAAACGAAACAAGTCTCTCCCTTTGATCTTTTCTCTGGAGTAAGTAACTTTCTCCACGTTTCTCTTTGAAGTGAGCCTTCTGTCCAGCTCTGCTCTGCCATCATCTCCTAGAGATCGCTGGTGATTTTACAGCTAATAAAGCAAATAGAGATCTGTGATAACATTTTTTTCTAACCAACTGCTAATAAACTCCTCAACATTGAACTAGTAAAGCTTTTTTTTGTTGTTGTTAAAAAACCAACTGATATTTTAAGGACATTTTTTGTAATATTAATGAAAATAAAATAGATCCCTTTCAACATTTTATCTAAAATATATATGAATTTCTGAACTTTCACAATCTTGATATATGCCTCAATATGATTAGGATATTTGTTTTTTGTTTTTTAATTTCAGAATACTATGGGGGTATAAATGCTTTGGTCACATAAATGGCCTTTGCACTGCCCAAGTCAAAGCTACAAGCGTGCCCATCCCCCAGACAGTGTGTACCTCACCCATTAGGTGTGAATTTACCTGTCCCCTCCTCCCCGCTCCCACCTGCCCAATCCCCGACGAATGTGACTTCCATATGTGCATGTAAGTGTTGAATGATTAGTACCAGTTTCATGGTAAGTACACGTGGTGTTTGTTTTTCCATTCTTGTGATACTTCACTTAGAAGAAAGGGCTCCAGTTTCATCCAGGTTAATACAGGAGATATTAGTTCACCATTTTTTTATGGCTGAGTAGAACTCCATGGTATACATATACCACGTTTCATTAATCCCTTCATGTATTGATAGGCACTTGGGTTGTTTCCACGTCTTTGTAATTGTGGATTGTGCTGCTATAAACATCTGAGTACACATGTCTTTTTTATAGAATGTCTTTTTTTCCTTTGGGTAGATGCCCAGTAGTGGGATTGCTGGATCAAATGGTAGATCTACTTTTAGTTTTTTGGGGTATCTCGGCACTACTTTCCACAGAGGTTGCACTAGTTTGCAGTCCCACCAGCAGTGTATGAGTGTTCCTATCTCTCTGCAACCTTGCCAACATTTGTTGTTTGGGGACTTTTTGATACAAACCATTCTCACTGGAGTTAAGTTATATCTCATTGTGGTTTTGATTTGCATTTCCCTGATGATTAAAGATGTTGAGCATTTGTTCATATGTTTGTTGTATGTTTTGCAGTTTCTAGTCATAACACACCCAAGTTCTAATGGTCTATTTTTACATCATATCTTAGAAAGAGCTGGGGAACTGTATGTTTCCAGAAGACAGAGTTGAGTACTGTCATATTCCTCCAACTTCCTTCAGTTTTGTTGAAACTATTCTGAGGTATGCACAACTATTAGAAGCCCAACTCTTAGTCATTGAGATGCATGACATTGTCAACCTCAGTGGCATAATGGGATTCTCGAAAATGACTCAGAATGGATCTGGATGCAGTCAAATCACAAAACCAGGTCTCGGTGAGAGCGCTTTTGCCTCCTCTCAGTCTGCTGGCATGAACCACATCCCCTTGGTCCCCTCCAAGCTCTGGGATCACCGTCCAGCTCAGTGGCCTGCAAAGTCAGGTGCCCAGATCCCAGCAGGAGTATAAGAAAGAAAATATTAGAACTTTCCTTTAGGGTTACTTTCATACTCTGTCAGAGAACAAAATCATAACAAACTGAGTTTTAAAGATCTAATTGGCTTTTATTAGTGATTCATGAAAGGGGCAGCATGCAGTCTACAGAATAGATGGGCAACCACTGGGCATGACAGAGCAGTCAGTTTTTGTAAGGTAGCTTGAGCAGGAACAAGGAAATAGCACAGCATAAAAAGCGGATTGGTTCACATCAGGTTACTTTCCTTGAGTAGACTAAAGCAGAGGGGACTCCGTCAGAAAATGAGTGACTTCATTTTGGGCTGGGCTGTTGGGCCCAGTGTAGGAGCTCGGTCCAAATCAATGGCTATTAGTCTGTTTTCTGTTGCTTATAACAGAACCTAAAACTGCATAATTTATAAAGAAAAGAATTTATTTCTTAGAGTTGTGGAGGCTGAGAAGTCCAAGGTCAAGAGGCTGCATCTGGTGAGAGCATTCTTGCTGGTGGGGACTCTCTGCAAAGTCATGAGGTGGCACAGGGGATCACACGGCAAGGGGCTGAGCGTGCTAACATGTCACAGCAGGTCTCTCACGCTCTTCTTATAAAGCCATCAGTTCTCCTCCATGGCAACCCATTAACCCATTAATCCATGAAAGGATTAATCCATTTACAAAGGCAGCACCCTTAGGATCCAGTCACTTCTTAAAGGCCTCACCTCTCAACACTATCACATTGAGTATTAAGGGGGACACATTCAAACCATATAATGATCTTTCATAATTTTATTTAACAACTTTTCAAGTTCCATTTTGCTATGTATTTTTAAATATACATAATGTATTCAGAGAGTAATATATATTTGTAGCTTAGAAATAAATATATATGTATTGGAGATGCTCAAAACATATTTACCAGTGGGGTGCATCCCCAATAAAAAGAAAAAATGAACGGGTTTCAAGCAATGAAGGATATATGAGAAGCTAGTGATCAGGCAGAGAGCTGGTTCTGTTTTACCGGCCGGATGTAATGTGTGTGATTTTTTCCCCACAGACCTGGGCAGAGTGCGAGACCTTTGTCAGTGGAATGTGGTCAGACCACATGACCAGCACAGCAAGGCCTGGACACTTTGGGAAGTAAAGAGACTACTTGGGTGAAACGGATGGGAGCCCACCCAATTTTTGTCTTTCTGAAAGGTAATTCTGCTTCGATTTAATTTCCTTGAAAAGAAAAAGGAAGGTTTCCTTGGAAAATGACAGCGGATTATGTATGGAAAGAGCAAATCTCTATTTTGAGTCCTGTGCTCTCTATGTAAATTCTGAAATGGTTCAGATTCCCAAGCTTAATCTTTCTGGAAAAATCTCCTGTATTGTCATCACACATGCCTGCAAGGGGAAGAAATGAACCTGAAAAACCAAATCCTTTTGTAATAATAATTTTGAAGCTCTTTATCTCTATTTGACATTGAGGAGAGAGGAGGTGACTGCTTCCCAGGAAGCCCTAAGGAACTCGCAGTTGTTCTCAGGTTCACTCCTGCGGACCTAGGTGAAGACTGATTTCTCTAACCCAGCCTGTCTATGGGGGGAGGCACGTCACAGTAGAGACCAGGATGGAGCGAGATAGACCAGAATGTTGTTCATAGACTGGTTTCCCATTTTCTTCAGAAATAGTTAGTTAGAAAACAAGTCAATTGGCTTATTAATTATTTCCCCCTGAGACCCAGACTCTCAGCCACTTATGTATTTCCTTCCTTTTATATAATCACTTACTTTGCCTGAAATTTTATTACCCAAGGCAAAAATTATTGAAAAATAATTACTTGCTTGATGTTTACTTTTCAAGTAAAATAAGAAAACCTGAAGACAATTGCTTTAGGAAAGGACTTCTAACCCAAGTAGAAGCTTTCCAGATATATGAAACCAGGTATTTTTTTTTATTTTAAAACATTGTGTATTTTTTTAAGGATGGTTCAGTGTCCCAAGGCCAGATATTTTGAACCTGGTTTCCTGTATTAGGCAGGAAGGAAATCTGCAGTTTAACACCAAGTGAGAGTAAAGTTATGCAGCCTCCAAGGTTTTAAATTGGAATTGGGGCTAAAATAATACATATTAAAAACCATAGGAACACCTCAATTGTTGGGAATCAATTCCAAGGAAAAAGAGAGCCAACGGGTTGAATTCACTGAAGGACAATTTCCTCCCAATCTGTTGGCCTATCAAACCTATTTAACGTGAGATGGTTAGGCACCTGATTGTAATTAGAGCGATTCACTTGTAAGAAGATTGTATTATAGTTTAGGACATGAATAAATGAGTCTTGTGCATAATATCATGCAAAGAAAAATTTAGAAAACCTGTCAGCATTTCCAGACAATTAAATTTTCATTTTATGAATGAGAAAAGGCCATAGCCACAAATTCACCATTGGGACCACTCAGCCTTCTGCTCATCAAGACACTCCTTGCTTTGGAAGGATGATGGCCAACTGATATAGCTTCAAACAAAATAAGTTTTATCACTGAGGTTCTCATAAATGCTTTTGAAACACTAGGAAAGCCACTATTTTATTTATTCATTTTCTCATACTTAAGAAACAATAATTCAAAAACAAAATCTTGATGTGCATAGCTAAATATGACAGGATGAGAAGGAGACACACAGAGTCTGCTGAAACTCTCAAGCTAAGCATTCTGCCTTTAAGAAAGTAGGGAATGTTTCACGGTATTCCAAACACAGAGGCTACATGGAGAATCAGCTAGAAATGATGACATCAGATGTCTCTGCCTTTCAGTCTTAAGAAGAGATAATCCACACACCCTTTCCCTGACTTATAAGTTTTATTTTACCTTCTTCCATTTCCTAAGACTTTACTCTTTCCTCTATACCATCTGAAAATCATTTCTTATGTGTCAGGGAACCAGCCACCTCCTTTGCACATGGCAGCTACAAAACCAGACTGGCTGAGGGGCAGAGTGACGATAGCAGCGCCCGGCAGAAACGGCTTTGTGCTTTCTGAGATCAGCATGTGACACCTGAATAAGAAGGGGAAGGATGGATGGAAGGGAGACTCCAGCAGCAGCAGACGCCTTCACCTGCCCTGTTCCATAATGCATGGGCAGTTTTACAGCCACGGACTGTGTTTAAAACCTCTAAGCTTCTTTCCACATCAATAGTTAGAATTCCCATTACTTGGCCACTTCTAGAAATAGGTGTTTTGTTGTCCCTCAACTATAAACAGGTTGGCCTTTACTGGGACAAACACTGTAACGGAATGGCCCTCTCTCAATATCCCTGGGGTATAACTATAGCAGCTGACATAGAAGAAAGCATCAGCTGGAACCACAAGCCAGGAGCCACATCCATATTCTTTCCACATTTTCAGAAATGCAACCTGCCTGCTGATGAGCTAAGGAACTTAGCTGCGTGTCTGTACCTAACCTCTCAGTCCTCCGAGCCGTCTTTGATACCTCTTTCTTCCTCATTGAACAAGAATTTTATTGAGTATGTACCAAACATTGTGCCAGTTGCAAGAAAGGTCACATGCCCTGATACCAAATGAATAGGAGCAAACATTATAGTTCATCCTTATTTCCATCTGATGCTCCAGATCACCGGGTGAGGCAGGGGTGTCCTTGTTTACGTGGGAGGACACAGTCACAGCTGTATTACTGAAGTCATGGAGTGATAAGGAACTCTGAAGCCTGGGCTATTACTACCCACACATCCTGCTCTATCCTCTCCTCCCAACAAGTCAGGCCAAAGGTGGCCTGTTCACACCCCCAAGTCTCCCTCAAGCCCACACTCTCTTCCCTGCCAGTCCTGCGTTCAGTCTGTTGTCACTGATTCTGCAGAGTGTTTCAGTGTCTGCAATCCCGTCTCCTTCTTCTCCTTCCACCTGCCCTGCACACGACTCTCCCACCACATAGATGGAGGAGGCATTTCTTTTCAGTTCCCCAGTTCCTCCATGATGCTGCCCAATTTATCATTCCGGTAGTGGCTGTGACTACCCTCTCAAGTTCACCACGATGCTAAGTTTATCTTTAATAACATTCCACTTTTTCCCTTTTCCTTGCCTTTCCTCATGTCGGTCCCTGTCCTGCAAATTCCAACCTTATCTTGTCTGAAAAGGCGCCAGTGATTTGCCCACCTGGCGTTAGTGTGTGGCTTCTGCTCTCCAGAACCCTCCATGCAGACCTCTGTCACAGCACTCGGCACACTGAATTGTAAATGTTGCTCAAGTTTCTGTCTCTCTGCTACCACACTGTGAGAGTCTCAAGACTGAGAACTTTCTATTACCCGCCAATGATAGAGTCCTTGGTTTAGGGTGGTGTTCAGCATATGTAAACAAATGGCCCGATACACTAATTGGGGAGTCACAGCTCCGTCAAAACAATTTGTTCTTTTGTAACAATAAATACTTTTAAAAAAATACAATTTCTTTTAATAGACTTGCCCATTCATAATATAACTCACAGGACATGTGGTATCATATAGTATAGAAAAGCAATGGCATATTTCCAAAAAAGATAGAATTATCCATCCTAGCACCTAGACTATAAATGTCACTTGGGTTTCGGCTCGCATATGAGTTTCTCTTTAATCAATAAAAAGTTGTGAGAAAGAAAGAAAGGATGCATGAACGAATGAGAGTTTGATTGCTTGAGATGCTCACTTTCCTCAAAATAGAAACGAGAGGATGAACAGAAGCGAATTCACTGGCCGTACACTCACACCATTTGCATCTCCACCCAAGGCCTCCAGGCAATGGTGTGGTGCATGTTTAATAACCAGCTCCTTAGGGAAAACCAAAAAATCCCATTTGTAGTATTTGCCAATTTCCATAGTGTAAATACTCCTGCTATGCCACCGTGTGAAGTCACTGAACACAGTCAGGAGCTGGTGTGAGCCAAAGCCAGCACACCAAGGCAGCTCTGCAACTGGCCAGACTTGCGTGCACTCACGGGAGGCAAATAAAAACACTCCAGAGATGCTGATTCTGTGTGTTGTTGTCATTATGTGTTCGCTTTGGTTAAGAGGATGGAATTGGGTGTCAGGCCAGCCCGCAGTGCTGGCTCTGCCTCGAAGGCTTGGTGCTGGCCAAGTTGCTTAAACTCACTAAACTTGGGTTTCCTCACCCGCAGATGGGACTGCTGAGACTAGTGGCAACCTCATGGGGTTGTTAGAGATACCTGGCACCTGGTGTGTATTCAATAAACGTTATCCATTGACGTTGGTGATGATGCTAGTAACACTCCTTTGTTCTGATCTGCCGGTGAGGAGGGAGGTTTCCTTGGAATTGAGGTGCTTGGTTTGGTGTTAGTGCCATTCACAGCTTCCTGGCTTGTTCCCCTTGGCCCTTCCAAAGCCCTGGTTCCCGTTGATCAGCCTGGTCCTGTGATCTTTGCCTCATTCTTCAACTCCACCTTCTGTGGGTCTCCGGGTGCGGATCAGTTGCACAGACTTTGTATGACTTTAGCTATTGCTATACGTGTTTTCTTAGCTTCCATTTTCCCTTGGTCTCTCTCATTAGTACCCAAATCCCTTGATTTAGAGGAGTATTCTGAATACTTTATCAAAGCTGAACAGATAGATGATCTTTTTCTTAAAAGTAATTGTTCTTGGAGGTTATTATCATTTCCCATTTTTATCAACATCTAATCTTTGGCATAGTAAAGACATAAAGTAAAAATTGTCCCCAAGGCTAAATTTGACACCAATTGTTATCTAGTAAAGTACAGACCTCAGTTATGAATATCTTTTGAACTTACAACAATAATGGTTGTACCTGAAATAAACCACCATTTTATTAGTGCACAGCAGTTTATATGTGTTATCTCATTTAATCTCTAGGTAGGTGTAACTACTCTTAACTTACAGATGAAGATACAGGTACAGAGCAGTTAAATAATTTGTTTTAGACCACACAGCTTGTAGGACGTTTAAATGTTTTAAATGACATCAGGTCTGGGTGCGGTAGCTCATGCCTGTAATCCTAGCACTGTGAGAGGCTGAGGTAAGAGGATTGCTTAAGCTCAGGTGCTGGAGACCAGCCTGGGCAAAAGTGAAAGCACGTCTCTGCTAAAAATAGAAAAATTAGCCAGGCATGGTGGCATGCTCCTGTAGTCCCAGCTACTCGGGAAGCTGAGACAGGAGGAGCGTTTGAGCCCAAGAGTTTGAGTGTGCAGTGACCTATGCCGCCGCCACTGCACTCTACCCGGGGTGTCAGAGTGAGACTTGGTCTTAATGTTATGTCACATCATAACATTACATAACAAACATAACATGACATCAGAACTTTTATCTATTTGCCTTCATGGCCCAAGCTTATTTCTTCTGAGCTCTATTCCGCCTCCACTTATAACTATGTTAAAATAATTTTATTCTGAAATATACTTAACATTATATTGATTCTGGTAACTACAATTTGACATAACACTAAAATCTTCTATTGTAATATTTTCCACTTAGTTTTAGTTTGTAGCCTAACATTTCATTACAATCAGAACCATCAAGTAGCTTATTAATGATATAATGAGCAACTAAGCAATGAACGAATGGTGAGTAGGAACTATGAAGGGATTTAACCATGTTGTCATCCATAGACACCAAAGTCTACATCTTATCCGTGAATTGTGTTGAAGATGCATGAAGAGTATTAGCCACGGCAGAAATTTAGTTAGACTGCTGCTACATAAGACACACTTTGTTGACGTGGGTCTGGAAGAGACCATCAAAACTCAGAAATTGTCTCATGAAAAACAAGCAATAAGGTTTCCAGTGTTGGAGAGAAACAGAACTCAGCTATTAGCAATATTCTTGTGCCTTTGTAGCCAACACTGGACACAGGTTAAGGCACCAGACAACCAGACGTCCAGGCAAATGCAGAGAGGCTCTGTCTTCTGTGGACACAGAACGGACAATAGCTAAATGCTCTATATGGTGGAGAGCAGAGTAATTTTCTAAATGATCAAGGTTTTTCTTTTTCATAAATTAAGCCATACAGACAGCCTGAGGTCTTGACATTTTAATCAGTTTATGATGATCATGAGCTTGTGTTTGTCCGAGGACTGGGGCCACAGGCTCCAACTATTCATCTTCCTGGTGACTCTCAAGGGCCTGTTGTGCTCGTTCTTGTCCTTTCCTTCTTTTTCCCAGAAGACTCAGAGCCTACTGTGTCTCAGGCATGGCACTAGGCACTTGGCCGTGTTTTCTCCTTGAAGCCTCTCAATAACCCTATCGGGGAGGTCTTGTGCTCCCTCTTACAGTGGAGAGAGCTGAGGTGCGAAGAAATTAAGGAGCTTGAGTAAGGACAAAGAGAGAACCTGGCAGAGCTGGGACAGATCTCTGGATCTCAACACCTGTGCACTTGTCTTTGCAAAAATGCTCACTCTTGTCGCCAATTTTCTTGCTGGACTACAGGCGAAGGAATGCGTCTTTTGCATACTCTGCGTAGAGTTCACGTTCACTTTCTTAATTCAAACAAAAAAATTTAAGGAGACATCACAAATTTTATTTCTTTTTATTACTCTTTTCCATCATTTAATCTTTTTTCTCTTTCTTTCTCCTTCCTTCCTTCCTTCCTTCCTTCCTTCCTTCCTTCCTTCCTTCCTTCCTTCCTTCCTTCCTTCCTTCCTTCCTTCTTTCAGCTTTATTGCACAGGTTTAAGTAGTCTCACTACCTGTTAGAATTTGATAAGAAACCAGAGGGAATAAATGCTCAAAATGAGACAGCATTAATAATCCATGAGTCACTTTCTGAATAAACAATTTCTCCTGGAAATGCCATCATTCTGGAATCCACTTCTCCACAGATGTCATGGTGTAAGTGGATCCACAAAAGCAGCTGTGGCCCTGAACACATAGATAAGTACTAGTGGGGAGACGCAGAAATGTTCTTGGAGCTACCACAATCTGTTACTGTAAAACAGACATCGCTTCTCACAAAGAGAATATTCATGAGCCAGACGAAAAAGAAAAATAGTATTCAAAATAAAAGGAGATTCTACTGTATTTTCTACACGTACTAATGTAAGTTCATAGTTGGGTTGTGAGGTACTGTATTTGGTCTTGTTCTTTCATGTTTAATGAAACTCTGAATTTTAAAACTGAAGAGTTTAAATTGGATCCAACTGAAATAAAATACTGTAGACTAATGCCTTTATTGCAAAGGATTATTTGTACTATAGGTGCACACACACACAACACTTTCTTTTACAGCTTTGTAAGTGGAAAATGTTATATAGTCATAACCAGATGCTTATTATGACTTTTTTGTTTTAACCTTTCACTGTTAAACTCACAAGAATCTCTCTTTCTGCCCTCATTTTAAAGGAGGCGAGGTGGTCAATTGAGAGGGGTTAATACATATTCCTTACTGGTGAAGTTGTTCTAATTCTCTCTGTTTGCATTTTCTAAATGTCAGCAGTGTGCCCAATTCCCTGTTCTGAATGCTGCTCGGAACCGGCTGCTCCACAGGCACAGGGTGTACATGAGTGACAGAGATGATCTCAGAACACCTCTGGGAACCTCCAGCTGTCCCTCGTGGGCATCAAAAGTGGAGGCCACGGCACCGAGGGCAGAGGGCAACGGATGGAGAAGGACTATTCAGTGGGAAATTTACGTGGAAGCCTTGCTAACTGTGGTATTCCATCTGGTAGATGCCTTACCACAAAAATTAAGTAAATCTAGTTCCTGCCACCTCTGAAGTCAACACCTTATTGTAATCCCAGTTGCTTGCACTTGTGTTTTGGTTGCTTCCGTCTCTCAAGTGTTCCCATGCAGGACAGTTTACATAAGCTGACTATGCATTCCTTCACTTGTTTGACAAACAGGTGCTGGGACCTGGGGCTGTGTGCCTTTAACAATCCTCCAGTGTCAGCCCAAAATGGCCCGTGTTCTGTTCCTGTGGTGTGTGTGTGTACATGCGAACATAGGATTACGCTAGAACAGCTTTGGAGCAACTAAAGCAAGTTCTCAAGGCCATTTAAACCTCAGGGAAGTGGATTTCCTCTACAAATAGGTAACCAAAATAAATCTGAACTTCCAGAGCCACATATGCCTAGAACAGGAGGCAGAAATTCAGTGAAAAATTTAACCCATTACCTTGAGCTTCTGTTTCCTAAGGAACGTGTGTTCCGGAAGAGAAAACATTAGCATCCTATCCATCAAAGTGGAGAACACATTGTTTTATCTCTTTCACTAGAAGTTTCAGGAATTTCCATTATATCCTGTGGGAATTGAAACATCCTTCAAAGTTAATCTGGTGTGTGTTTTATCCTCTATCTTATCAACCATACATTCTTATGCATATGCATATATCAGGAAGGGAACTTTATTTAAAATGATATTATTTAGAAATCAACAGTTTGCAACCAGTTGACATACTCTCTCTCACTTAAAATATTTATAGCCAGAAAAACCGTAATGTTTCATAACATCTGCTTGGATTTCTGATTCATGAGGACTTAAAGATATGATTAGCTACAGACCTAGTGGCTTGTCCATCTGACTTGACATATTTCAGGGCAATGACTGGGCACCCCATCACATGTACATTTGAGTCATACTCTTTTGCATTGACAAGACAGATCTTACATTTGTGTTAAAAGTGTGGGTTTGGGGAATGCTGGTGTGGGGATTACAAATGTTAGTCAGTCAAGAGCTGATTAAAAACAGACAGAAGAAGAGCCCCATGCTGAGGTCACTTTGGTGTGTGTAGTCATGGATAGGAACTAAGGTCAATGTGAGTAATACAAATTTATTTCTCACAGTTCTGTAGACTGGGAAGTCCAAGATCAAGGCACCGGCAGAGCTGGTGTCTGGAGATGGCTGCTCTCTGCTTCCAAGATGGCGTCTTCTTGTGCCCTCACACGGTAGGAGGGGCGAACTCTCTACTCTCACATGGCAGGAGGGGCTAATGCTGTGTCCTCACATGAGGAAAGCAGAAGGGCAGAGGAGTCAGCTAGTTAAGGGTGCCAATCCCATTCATGAGGCGGAGCCCTCATGGTTTAATCACTTCCTAAAGGCCTAACCTCTTAATAATACCACTTTAGGTCTTAGGTTCCAACACTGGAATTTTGGCGGTGCAAACACATTTAAAGCATAGCAGTATTCATGCTCAAAATTTAAAAATCTGTATTATGCGTTATTGAAGAGATTTCTTTTCAAACCCTGAAAAACTTGCTTAGCATGCTGTTGGTTTTATGGTCATTTCTATTGTCCAGAATGATAGATTCAGCAGCTGTACCTTAATGCTTTACTTTGGTATAGCAGGCTAAGAAACACTAACTTAGGAAATCTATATTTCGAAACAAAAACTCTGTTCACTTGTATGGCGGCCTATGGACAAAATATGGCCCAAAACACTGGGCAACACTTGATTTTTGGCCATTCAGTGTTTTCTTTTTAAACATTGAATGTGAATGCCTTTAGGCTGGCATGCTTTCTCCATTGCTACAAGAGTTCCTCTGCTCCCCAGCACTTTAATCCTTGTAAATTCACACTTATATCTATAGCTATGTATCTATATCTGTCTGTCTATCTATTTATCTATCTACCTATCTATCTATATCACCTATCTCTACATCTTAACTCTGTGGCTCCAACACTTATATTTATATGCTCAATAAATGCATAACACTAGCCAACATTTCTTAAAGGCTTACCATAGAGCAGGCACTGCTCTATGACAAGTACTATTTTTCTTCCACTCTAATGTACAGAGAAAGTCTAAGAAAATTGCCCAAGATGGTAAATGGCAGAGTCTGGCATACAAACTCAGGGAACCGGCTCCAGAGCCTGTATTCTTATCTACCTCACAACATAGTAAACAGCCTGTGGCAAACTCTTCTTTCACTCTATGAAGTGTTTCCATATCCAAATCAGGACCCCAGTACAGCCAAAGCTTTGTCTGCATCTGATTTCAGATTCAGAAACATCTGAAACCCTCACATGTGCACGTAGGGGCACAAGAGCTGAATGATCTGGGGAGCTCAGGGACTGTTGGGAAACACCCTGCAGCCTGCACCAGCCGCAGGATTTGCAGGGCCCAGTGTGAAGCGAAAACCAGGCATGTGCAGTTGTAAGAGGAACAACTTCAATGACTGCTCTCAATTGGTCGTTGTCAAATTCCAATAGCGGCCACAGTGCTCCTCATCTTCAAGGCTCTCATCTCCTTTGCAAAACTTCTTGAACCACCACTGCAATGTATATCGTTAGCTGTTCCTGGGCCAAGTATGTTGATGTTGTGAGTTGTCTCCGCTGCCTTATGACCCATTTTGAATTCAAATAAGAAAATCGCTATAATTTACTTTTTGTCTATCATCATTTCCATAGTCTAAAACAAATACAAATAAACAGCAAGTAGTAAGTCATTAGCAAAAAAGCACAAAGCAAGACATGTGCTTTAAAATGTTGTATAACATAACCACATTTATTTAAGAATGTATTCCAATATCGAATGGCAAATTTCAACAATGCTAAAACCACAATTACTTTTGCACGAACCTAATAGCAAACAAAAAATGCCATCATAGGTTAACAGTGGCCAGGAAGAGAGGAAAATATTTTATATTTCTATATTTATTTATTTACTTATTTATTTGTTTTTGAGACAGAGTCTCACTTTGTCACCCAGACTAGAGTGGCGTCAGCCTAGCTCACAACAACCTCATACTCCTGGGCTCAAGTGATCCTCCTGCCTCAGCCTCCTGAGTAGCTGGGACTACAGGGGCATGCCAGCACACGTGACTAATTTTTCTTCAATTTTTCTTGCTATGGTGCCCAAGCTGTGCAGAAGCCAAGGCTCAATTTGTTGTATGGGCAATGAGTGCTCCTGGGGCTCAGTGTAAGAAGCCAAGGAGGGTCCCTCCAAGCAGTCCACATGAACCAAGCTCTGCAGGATGGGAGGTCCCTAATGACAAAGGATACTTTTTTTAAAAAGGTAAAATCATGATTCTCTTAAAAATATTTAATGAACACATGTCCAAGATTTTATTTCACTCATTAATTAATGACTGAATCATTAAAATATTAAAAAATGGTTCCAAAGAGGATCTAAAGAACAAATACAGGCAATCAGGAATGTGGAAATAAATTTGCTAATAGATGCAAAACTGGCCTCTTGCCCAGATGGGAGTCAATTGCCTCTCTACTTGGACAAAATTCATTTGTGCCATTGCTACGGACAAGAATCATTGGAATTACTATCAGTTTTCTACAATTTACAGAGTTATAAATTAACTCAGTCCTGGACAAGGAAAGCACAGACCATATTAAATCAGGTCATCCTGAAGAGTATACTTAGCATTCCATTGGAAGTTTGCCTAGCAATCTTTATGCCCATTTTAAAGTCTTGGACAATTTTTCTGAGCACCTATGCAGTAAAGAGTGGGTCGGGGAGTGGAGGACAGGTGCACATAGGCTGTGTGTCATCACGGACACCAAGGAGTTGGTGGCATTACCTTTTCCTGGGCTTCTCTTGCAGGGCGTTGGCAATTACCAGCAGGGCCCCAAGGTAGCTGGGCACCTCTTGCTTCAGGGCTTTCGGGTAAGAGAGCCAACTCTCTCCACTAAAGGATCCCAACAGCCTCTTGCTATTTAAACACATTAAGCTTTATCACTTATTTGCACCATGCTCAGGTCAAGCACGGGCTGTGTGTTCTTTTATCAGAGTCATTTCCTACTTCATAATAACTGGAGGCAAGACAATGAAGACATGGGATCTGATGGGGAGGGGAGTAGCTGCCTGGTATTTATCTACAAGGTCATAGGAAATTCTCTCACTTCATTTCTTGTGGACAGCGGCACAGCAATCCTACAACATTAGTACTATAGCCCCCGTTTTTCAAAAGAGGAAACAGAGATGAAGTAATTTTCACAGGGTGAGGCTTGGAAGAGGCCGGGGTTGAACTCTGTGCTTTGCACTGAGACAAGGAGGGAAAGGAGGACTGTGGGGGCTCAGGCGACGAGGGGCTGGAGGTGGGGCAAGGTGAGGAAGGGTGGGAGGAGCTGGAGACTTTGTGCCTGGCCTTGGCTTTCAAGCAGAGACACCTTATTTCTAAGTGTGGCCTCATCACTGGGTGGCAAATGGGCCAAAGCATCCATCAATCCATCAGAGGCCCAAGACCCATTCCCAACTATTGCCAAATACAAGCCTCAGGGCTATTGCTAAACTTTGCTGAACTTCTGCTGCCTTATCTACGGAATGAGGAGTTTGGGCAAGAATAATTCTCAGGTCTTCTCCCGCACCAGTGCCATGTGACTTCAAGAAATTCACAAGGAAATTGAGAACAGTGACATGGGAGAGTGAAACCAGCTTGTTACAAGCACTGGGGCAGGTGGAGGGAGTGGGAGAAGCAAATTCCATCCAAAGAGAAATCCAACTCAAGTGTAGTTAAGTTGCTCTGCCTGGTCAAATGGAATCTTCCTGGCACCTCTTCCCCTGGTGAGTAACATAAAAGATTGTAACGCTGTCAGGATGCAATTCTTTGTTAAGCTTTTTAAGGACATCTTCAGCATTGGTCCTTTGTGTGACAAAGACAAAAAGGTTATGCCCTGGTTCTGTGGATGCCACAGCCTGGGGGGTTGTTCACTGTCCCACTGTCTCCTGTGCTTACTGGGACCTTCTGCAGCCCTGGTGCCACTGGCCTGCCTTCCACAGGTTTTGTTCAGATTTTTCACTTTCACTGTTGATTACAAAACCTCAGCTGGAGGCTGCTGAATACAAACCTACAGGTAAGCCCAAAATAGAAGGAAAGTCAGCCGAGAGACGGGGTAAGTGCTTGAAAAACCTGGCACTGGATTTGGGCTGCCTTTTAGCCACATCTCTAGGAGTAAACCCTCCAGCCAGCCCAGGCCAATGTCACATCACGTGTACAGTCCAGCCGTCCTGTCTTTCCAGTCAACATTGGGTCTCCATTCCCACACTCCACTCCGTTCCCACATTCCACTCCTTTCCCACAGTGGCTGAGGCCACTGGGGAAGGACATACAGTAAATGTATCAATTGACAAACCAGAAGCTCTGAAGAAATCCTTACTTTTATAAGCCCTCTCCCAAGCCACAGCCTACTCAGGGCACTTTATCTGACAAACCCGTGGCTTTTACTGAGTAGCATTAGTCTTGTAAAGTGAACACAATACCCAACAGGAAACTGGAGATTCATTCATTCATTCAGGAAATATTTAAGGAGCATCTACTACGTGATATGCACTATTCTAACAGCAGGTAGGTGGTAGATTTGGTCACAGAAACATGCATAAGTTATGTCCCAATTATTCTAATTTTTTCCATTAAGAGACAAGATGACCGGCTGAGAGCGATGGGACCAACGTTAAGTAAAATCAGATCTTTGTCCTCGCAGGATCACCATTATGTGTGTGAAGCAAACCTGCAAACAGTGTACCTGTTGCAATAGGCAGTGCCCAGGGCCATATAGGTAAGCACAGGATGCATAGGATAGTGTGGGAGGCCACTAAAAGCATGATGGGCACTCTGGGCAAAGCCCCCAGGAGCAATGACATTGGAGTTGAAACTGAGTGCGAGGTGGCCTTGTGGGCTGGGTGTGGCCGTGATGTGACCACCTGCTGAGGCTGAGAGAACACAACACTTCTGGAACTCAGTCCGTGCACTGGAGTCACGTTTCCCACTAAAGCAAGAGAAGCCAGGGCTGCCGCCCACGGGGGTGCAGTTCCTGCGCTGCAAAAGGCACCAGCAGGGGGAAGCCAGGGGTGAAGCCCAGCACCTGGGACGCAGGGCTGGCTCTGTGTCTGGGAGACTGCATATGTTCCAAATGGGACACATGTTTCCAACTTATCCCCCCAGAGGGGGGACTGTTGCTTTTTTTAATTGGCATAAAGTTGCCTGCTGGGCCAGGAGAACCCAGTTACGGGTTCTTAGCCCTTCGGCATACTTCAGGGTATTTAAGTGTTCTAAACAGGTTTACTTTGTACTGTATAAAAGAAAGAATTTACTAAGACAGTGTAACCGAGGGAGCAAAGGTCTAGGAGGAGCCTACTCAATCTTGGGCTCAGCATTCAGAGTGGAGGGAAGCTGGGTTTTGAGTTGGAAATGGGAAGACATCCCTCCCATCCAGCCCCTTTGAGATGGGAGGCTGTGCCAGCCTCTCTTGATCCCTGCCTGGTCCCTGTCCCTGAGGCTGGGAAGTCGAAAGCCGAGAGGGACGCAGGCCTGCAGGCCGAGGAATTTCAGGCTCAAAGCAGCAGTGCGAGATCATCCGTTCTTCACTTGACCGTTCAGGTGCTCTGCAGACCTGGTGATGGGCGCAGGAGCTGGGAGCTAAGCAGCCACCAGACTGGATGACTGAGGGGGCCAGCATCGCACTGTAAACTCCACAAGGTCAGGGACCAGGGAGTTGGCAGGTAGTGGGTGCTCAATGAATATCTGTTAAGTGCATGTGTGAGTGGGTGAGTGAGTGAGTGAATGAATGAATGAATGAATGGTGGAGCAGATAACAAATGTTCTCAAAGAGAAGGGCAGAACCTCCTCAGGACACAGTAGGAGGAAGGAATGCAGTAGTGGGTACAAGGGAACAGGAGCTATGGCTCAGGGTGGAAAGTTTAAGGCTTCAGAAATTCTGCGGGGCTGTTTTTATCATTATCATAATTGCACATCTTCCCTCGGGTGGTACTTCTTGGAAATCAGCTATTGCACTGATAGCCAGCAAATAATGAAGTTGTTTAGAGCTTGAAAAGTTTGTTCTCTGACTAATTAAACTTTATGTATCTCGCTGCTCACTGGGCATTATTCTAATACTGCACTACGAGCATCACCACACGGTGCACCGTAGGCTCCATGAGGGTGGCATTAGTACCTGCGAGGGGACATTTTATGACCTGTGCCGATGAACTCCCAAGGCAAGTGGACTCGAGACACATGTGAGCACCCCGTAGAACAAACCCTGCTGGACTTCCATTTTGAATGTTTTTGAATTCACAATTAAAATGATAATGTAGCACCCTTCAGCTCAACACATAAAACTTGACAAGCAACCTGTGAGAATGCCATCTATTTGTCAGCGTGTCATATGCTAGAAAAAATATAACTATCCATAATATGTACAGTGTGGCAGTTCAAAGTAAATAGGTTTTATAGCTCCAGCTGCAAAATACCCTCCAGCTGAAACACTAGGACGGTCCCGAAAACTTCAAACGTCAGGTTCTCAATGTCATTTAAGAAAGAGTCTCTGAGAATTTACATTTATTTACAGAGGTGATAGTCACCAGATAATATATAAGCGAATGATAGTTCTTTAAGGAAAAAACAGTCAAACAAAATGCTCTGTACACTTTCAGAAGTCAAACATATCCTACAAAATAAAATAATACCTATATAAAAGTATGAACAAATGGCATGGACCTTCAGAGCACACCGAGAGGACAGGCTATTTTCCGATCTCTGTTGCTGGAGACGGCTGATATGCATGTCTTATTAGCAACTTTCTTCTCCACTCAAACGTTTCCTTGGCTTCCTTGCTGGAGAAGAAGGTACCACAAAGTAACACCTTGGAAGGCTGCCCAAAAATTCTCACCTATCTGCAGCCCCAGCCCAACACTCCCTTAAGGCAAAAAGATTCATTTGTAATTTTCCAATCCATCCAATTTTCTGTTCTAGCATTTTTCGTTTGTTTGTTTTTAAAAAAATGATTGGATGATTACTGTTACATCAGTTGAAGTTACCAAGAAATTTGGAATAACTGAATAATAGCATAATTTATAAAATATAATGAATAGTCACCAGAAATTGCTTGTAATATTTTCCAGCTAAAGGTTTGAAATGAAAGAAGCTTCGTTGGCATGGACTGTCACCCTTGAGAGTGGTGGTGTGACAGTCAGACGGTGGCCAGCGCCTGGGCTGTCCCTCGGCAGCGTGGAGAGGGCAGGGCAGGGCAGCTGGGTTTGTGATCCTCACCCGCTCTTCAATTGCATTGTTTACTTCTCTGGCATCCACCAAGTGGCTACACATTTCCTGAGAGCAAGATTTACTTTTCTAATGTCAGAAATGTCGTTAGAAAATAGATTTTGGAGGTATAAATCATAATACAGTCGTTTTAGTTGGCCGGAGTCTTGTCTTCCTTTAAAAAAAAAAAAAGCATTCTGAAATACAAGCTAACATAAAATGTAGAGCACTGTGTAAACATGGCATACTAAAATCTGGGTAACTGGATCTCTTGGCTGCCTGCAAAGACTGAAACTTGCCTCTGCATCAGCCAGTGCCTCATTGATCTGTGTGCTGCAGATAAGCCGGAGTCATGGGGACAGCTGGCATTTTAAAACTCACAGGAAAAGCTGGAGCTCCCACAATCCAATCTCCCACCAGGGGGCAAGTGGAACCGAAGATGGAAAGGAATCGCCAGATAGAATAAAAGAGGATGGGAAGGAGCAGGCAGTGAGTGTGTGTGCCAGAGGTTCTAAAACTTCGTCCCATTTGTTTCTCACAATAACCCTATAGGCTTGGTTTTATTATTCTTAATTTACAGATGGGAGAACTTCAGCTAGGAAAAGTTGAATGTGTTGCCCAAAGTTACTCCTGGAACTTTGAGAGAACACCTAGGTCTGACTGATTACTCTGGACTCTGGATGCAGGGTCAAAAGGCCACACTTAAGGATCAAGAAGGCCACAGGTCCCCCAGCCCTGCTCCCGAGTGTAGCACATTTGGCCATTCTGTGTCCACAAAGAAGAGAAATCTCTGCAAATGTGGGCTTAGTGAGCGATTCCTCAGTGCCAGGCTTTGTGATAAACAGTAGAGAAATAGGGTTCAGTCCCTGGAGAGACCCAGATATTGCAACAACTCTTCTTCATCACAGTGGAACCCCTGAGTAAGCCTCAGCCCTCTTCCTGCAGCTATAACCATGGTCCAAAGGCATCTAAAGTCTTAGAGACAACACTGCCAGGTAGTGAGCGCTTAATTTGTGCCAAGTATTGTTAGGTCCTTTATAGAATCCAAAGTAAACAAAAACCAATCTATCCAAAAATCGAACCACAGGACTATTTGGAATTTGCTACCATATAATAGGAAATATCCTTTTTCCAATGAGAGTTTGATAAAGTCCCTCACGTTCAGATACCCAGCATCCAGACAACGGACAGCCTGGATTGATCTACGCCACCAGGACCTGCTTCCTGCCCGGCGTGGAAACTTGGGACAGCCAGGCCCCAGCAAGAGGCACGGTGCAAAGCTCTTGGTCTGCGTATTACAGAGAAAAGAAAACAGCTTCTGGAGTTACTGAAGATAGGGCCGTCTCTGTTTTGGACAGCAGATTTGGTTGATAAAAGATATATTCAACACCTTTATCAGCGATTTCTGAAGTTTTCTAGTGGCTCCGCTTCAGGCTCTGATTTCAAGGGGAAAAATAATTTCGCCTTTTCAATTTTGTTTATTCAACCAGACTAGGCAAAGGGGTTAACAGGCAACTTGATATTTACATGTTAACTGCTCATTACGCTTACAATGCCCCATTGTTCTCTGGAACTGCTGCAACTGCCTGGTTTCTAATCCGTGTTCCTCCTCCAGGACTGTTTCTCTGCCTACCTACTGAGAAATTATACTGGTTTCTCTCAAGAAGATTGTGTTGCCTCAAAGTCACCAAGGCCAGGCCTGAGTTGTACTTTTATGAGGCCTTTAAAAATATTTTGATGATGTTTCAGTGGTTTCCTCTGATCTAAAGGCTGAGGAGATGTGGTTGGGAAAGTGAGGTGAGTAGAACATTGATACGTTAACCAGAACCATCATGCCTGTGAGAGCAGGCAGTCTTGTCTGCTGGACGGGGCAACCACACAGATGAATATTCCTTCCATTAGCTGAGGAATGTCCTCACCAGAAGACCTCCAGCCCCTAGCCTGGTGGGTTAACTGAGATGTCATTAATCCCCCCAAAAATGGTCACCAAGGGAGTCAGCAACAAGCAGTGTCACACTTTTCTATAGACAGTGAGAAATGTTGGGGAGGAGCAGGCCACTTAGATGGATAGCATTCCTGTGGGGCTGCGTCCTCTCCTTCCCGGGCGCCCACCTGGCACGGACACTTCCTGGCAGCCTCCTGTGTGGCAGCTGCTCGGCCACCTGACAGCTGAGGACTTAACCAGTCGCCGCTTGTTTCCGCTACACTCCGAGGTAACAAGGACAGCAATGGCCCAGGGCTCAGTGCCAATGCAGGGAGGACACAGAGAGAAAGAGCCACAATGCGTGAGAAAGCGAACACCTGCCTGGAACTCCTGGACACTGTGGGCACCTCCTGAACACCACTGGCTGATTCTGCTTTATCTGAGTTATTGTGGAGTTCGTAGATTCTTGTCTTACCCCACCCAGCCTGTCAGATTTTAGACAACTAGTGGGTGCGGTGCCACCCATTGACACAACTATTTATAAGCATTTTTCCTTATGCCAGTCCCTGTTTTAGGCTAGCGACACAGAGGAACAAGAAACAGTCCTTGTCCTGAAGAACATTCTAGTTGGTGAAAGAGACTCCATAAGCAAGTAACCAATACAGTATAATTAATGGTCACTGGGGCGAGAGTGAAGTGCTCAGGGTCAGAGGAGTTTGCTCATCGGGCTTCATGGAAGCTTGAGCAACAGCAATGAGGCTGCTTCGGGCTGAGTATGTAACTGTGGCTTTCCTGGGGTTCTCCACAGAAAAGGACCTATATGATATCTAGTGAGAGATTTATTATAAGGCATTGGCTCACACAGTTACTGAGGGTGAGATGCCCCACTGGAGATTCAGCCCACTGGAGATTCAGAAAACCAGTGGTGTCGGCCTGAGAAGTCCGAGGCCCAAGAGCCAGGGAGCCAGAGATTCCAGTCTGGGTCTGAAGGCCTGGGAACCAGGAGTGCTGGGGGCAGAAGCTCGTTGTCCCACTCAACAGTCAGGCAGCGTGGATTCCACCTCCTTCCACCTTTCTGCCCTATTCCAGCCCTCAGTTAAAGGACAATTATATAAGTAGGCACTTTGCAGTGAGATAAACCAAGGCAATTACATAAATGTAGCCAAGCAAATGTTTTCTTTGCCTTCCTTCTGCATTCACTCTGGAAAAGCCTCCCCCTCACGCTCCTTCAATGAAGCCCCTCACAACTTTCTGTCCAGTGCTGCCTGATTCATTCATTGCTGTTCGCTCAAACTCGTAATGTCTATTGCAACTCAGTTTATCTATAATAACAGAGACCTTATATGACATTCAGCATCTCAGCCTCTGCCCTCTTCCATTATGGAAATGCTGGAAACAATAATTGTCTAATCCCTTTCAGCTAAAAACGTTAGATATTCATAAGATATGTTTGTCTGTCTGATATATACAAATAAGGCTGACAATTGTGTGGCTGCGGTGGCTGTGCCTATGGTCTGAAAGGGTCACAGTCTCGCTGTGAGACAGGAACCGCACAAAACACTTTGCTTGTATGCAAGATCTTCAATCCTCCAAGGATCCTATGGGAAAGGCGCTGTTGCTATAATCTTTAATTTGCAGATGAAGAAACAGAGACCTGGAAAGTTCAACTCACTTGCCCAAGGCCACACGACCACTGGGTGGCAGAGCTGAGAATGGGACAGGGCAGAGCCCAGAGCCCCTGTCACTGCCCACTACTCCACATGGCCTCCCTGCCAAGAGGTGGTGGGATAGGAAGCTTCACTCTAAAACAGCAATGAGAAGAAAGTAGGAAGGCCGTTAGCTCACAGGTTGCCTAGAAACATTTCATAGGAGCCTGAAGAAGAAACTAGAGAAAAGATGGACTGAGAGATACGAGAGTGTTGGAGCACATGACGGATGATTCCTAGGCCAGCGAATCACTGGGGCAGGCCCAGGCCTGAAATGCAGCTTCAGATCTTAACCGGAAGAACCAGCGTGGTAGCTATAGGACAGAAGATTCAGGAATGGTATAAAAATCTGCACCTCCAAAGATGAATCTAAAAGTAAAGCCAGAGGATTGAATTTTACCCTCATTCCATGAGAAATACATTCGTTCTGAGCCAGTTTTACACAAGTTTATCCTTTTGCCAGGAGGCAGAGAGACCTGCCTGGTGATTTCAGGTGAGTGCATGCTCACTGAGTCTTCTCCTGGTTGAAGGGTACAGTAGGGGCGGGTGTGGAGGGTACTCCTCCAGGTACACGTCGAGGAGACGGGGAGCCTCTGGATTTGGTTCTTCTATGTTCTGCTGGAAGTCTGGATGGCTGTCTGGGACTCCTTCTGGCACATAATCAAGGCCCGGAGAAGGAGCTGGCATGTCATTGTTCTCTGTACTGGCACTTCCCACAGCCTCTGGGGACAATGGTTCAGGTACCAAAGAGACCACCTCCTCGGACTCTGCATGTAAATTTGGATTCTGGATTTCTGTTGGGCTTTCTGAGCTGGTAATCACTGAAGTTGACTTAGATGGTTATTATGGGATAGAGATAGTCTCCATGGAAACAATGGTGATCCTCTGATACATTGTATAAGTGAAGAATTGTCAGTTGGTCATAAGTGAGCAATGAGTTCTTGTAGCATCTTCAGAAATATACATATATTTGAAATATTGAAACTAAGCTAAACTGCTGCTAATCAGATTTAGAATCTTGTTTTTGGGTTGAATTTGAATCTATATTTATTGTCTTTTGTATATCAGAAATTAGAGACTTGCTATAGACTTATCCATAACATTTTTCAAGATGATAGCTGACTTTCAAAACAACTGTAATAAAGTAAGCATTTTGATTCTAAAAAAAAAAAAAAAATCTGCACCCAGCTCTCTCTAATGTCAGAGTGATTAGAGCAGAATAATCCACCTGGGCTGTCCCCGGGGGTGAGGCCCCCTTTTTCTAAGGAGAACATTCCAGAAAGGGCAGGCTTAAGGGAGCTAGGAAGACCATATTTTCTACTGACCTTTTATTTATTTTTTCTTTCAGCATATTATGGGGGTACAAATGTTTAGGTTCCGTGTGTTGCCTTTCCCCCTTCCCACCCAGAGTCAGAGCTTCAAGTGTGTCCATCCCCTAGATGGAGCTCATCTCCTCCACCCCCCTCCCATCTGCTCAATGCCAATAAATGTTATTGCTGTATGTCCACTTAGGTGTTGATCAGCTAATACCAATTTGCTGATGAGTACATGTGGTGCTTATTTTTCTATTCTTGGGATACTTCACTTAGTAGAATGGGTTCCAGCTCTATCCAGGAATATACAAGAAGTGCTATATCACCATTGTTTCTTAGTACTCCATGGTATACATACACCACATTTTATTAATCCACCCATGTATTGATGGGCACTTGAGTTGTTTCCACATCTTTGCAATTGTGAATTGTGCTGCTATAAACATTCGAGTGCAGATGTCTTTTTTATAGAGTGTCTTTGTTCTTTTGGGTAGATGCCCAGTAATGGGATTGCTGGATCAAATGGTAGATCTATTTGTATCGCTTTAAGTTATCTCCATATTGCTTTCCACAGGGGTTGCACTAGTTTGCAGTCCCACCAGCAATGTAGGAGTGTTCCTATCTCTCCACATCCACACCAACATTTATTGTTTTGGGACTTTTTGATAAAGGTAATTCTCACTGGAGATAAGTGATATCTCATTGTGGTTTTCATTTGCATTTCCCTGATGATTAGAGATGTTGAGCATTTTTTCATATGTTTCTTGGCCATTCTTCTGTCTTCTTTTGAAAAGTTTCTGTTCATGTCCTTTGCCCACTTTTTGATAGGGTTGTTTGATTTTTTCTTGCTGATTTTC